>OY757258.1:6321413-6391608 GCA_963584085.1 Pyrausta aurata | reverse complement strand
GTCCCTTGGCTGTAAATAATGATGATAGAGGAGGCCTATACTCAGCTGTAGACGTCCCTTGGGGCTGTAAATGAATGATGATAGAGGAGGGCCCTATACTCAGCAGTAGACCGTCCCTTGGCTGTAAATAATGATGATAGAGGAGGCCTATACTCAGCTGTAGACGTCCCTTGGCTGTAAATAATGATGATAGAGGAGGCCTATACTCAGCTGTAGACGTCCCTTGGCTGTAAATAATGATGATAGAGGAGGCCTATACTCAGCTGTAGACGTCTCCTTGGCTGTAAATAATGATGATAGAGGAGGCCTATACTCAGCAGTAGACGTCTCTTGGCTGTAAATAATGATGATAGAGGAGGCCTATACTCAGCAGTAGACGTCCCTTGGCTGTAAATAATGATGATAGAGGAGGCCTATACTCAGCTGTAGACGTCCCTTGGCTGTAAATAATGATGATAGAGGAGGCCTATACTCAGCTGTAGAGTCCCTCGGCTGTAAATGATGATGATAACTCACAACAGGCGGCGGAGGTGTGGGCGGCGGCGTGGGCTCGGGGTCGGGGTCGGGCTCGGGCAGCTCGTGGCTCTTGTCGCGCGGCTTCGGCCACGGCGGGACCACCTGCGTCACCGACACTGTCGGCGAGTCCAGGTCCACTGGTAACAAACACGTCAAAAAGCTAAAGACCGTTTTCCTTTGCTTGTCGAAATAAATTTTTCGCTTCACTAGCTCGCAACGTTCGATTATGCGTCACATAAGTTGAAGTAAAGTGACACATCTCAGATTACGGGCCGTAAAATTGAATGAAAATCATTTACCCCCATGTTGTGTAATGACGTGTTTTGAATTTGGAATATGATGAGCTCGTAAACGCGGCATTACACCCAAAAGCAAAGAAAATCAAAAGTCTTCTTTCAAAGACAAAGAAAAAGACTTCTTTGATTATTATCACTTTTACTCACCAACTTTTTGCTCTAATTCCTCTGGCTGCATTTTTTTATATCTAAGTGGTATTGGAGGCAGGTAGTCTTCTTGGATGCTGTCCACGAGGGAAATTATATCACCCATTTTTTCTTCATCTACTTGCGGCTGTGCCTACAAATAAAATAATTGATTTTTATAATTAAATCCTTCTTTTATTTTATTTTATTATTTTTTACTTATAATCTAAGGCTTATCAAAAGGATGATAAACACATAAAAAAGAAAAGACATTGTACATACCCCTAGAGGCTTTTCAATCAAATCATCCATCGGTAAGACATCGTGGTATAGCTCTATTCCATCTCCCTGCGCCTGACTTGGTAAGATTTTTCTTTTCACTTTTCCTCTCATACCGGGAAGCTGCTCGTCGCTCAGGGTGCATACTATTTGTGTCTGAAATAATTTGATTATTTAGCCGAGTGGAATTAACGGATAATGTTAAAATAACACCAACAAAAATACAACTTCCTCTCGCTATGTACCTTTGGTGCTCTTTTCTTCAGTTTCAATACTTTAAAGGCATGAATATAAAACTGCGTCGAAGCCGGCAAGTAGTCCCAATTCTGCGTGAAAACATTCGCCATCGTGTCCGGATTGAGAAGCATTAAACAACAAGCTTTCCCCGACTTCATCGACCGCAGGCCGTCAGTCGTCCGCGGATACGGGTCGAACAAGTAGAACATATCTTTCTGACGCCACACCGCGAGGGCGTAGTTGTTGAAATCTAGTATTCCAGCATTATATTCATGACTAAAGAATTCTGCCAACCCTCTATTTATATTCAGCAAACACTCCTTGGTCGTAAATAACTGACCCTTGACCCTTTCTCTGTATATTATTATCTCGCATGCATACGGTCCGATATTTATTTCATTAGGAATATTGTCTATCGTCAAATCGATCAATACTTTCGGATGCGTGCATTCCACGTAGAGCTTGTTGCCTAAACGTAGAATCTTGTCGAGGGTTTTCGTGAACCAGGTGTTCGGTGGTGATATTTTTGCATACGTCATGGCCGCGACGGCTATCGTCAAAGCCTGCCTGAACTTGGCTTCTTCGAAGCAGCGATCACCCAAATGCATGTTAGCATTAACGATGGCACAGTTCTCGTTTAGAATCCTATAGCCCATCATTGCTTTTTCGGCTTGCGTCAGCTCTTTGTCGGATTCCAAATCGTCGTCAGCTTTTTCATCTACCATTTTTAAAACCTTCACTGGCGCTAAGACGAATTTTTGGTCTTCAACTACGCTGCGCGCCAGTAACACTTCGGCCACTGAATCTATGTCTTTAACGTTCATGAGTGCGGCACACCCAGAGGAAAAGTTGGAATACGCTCTCGAGTCCCTTCCGGCTGGGTCGAATATATAGTAGCACACTTTGTCCTTCCATATCACCACTTTCATCACCCTAAAAAAAGAATAAGAAACGGCGAGAATAGGGAAGACGTGGAGGGAAATCAAGCGCGAAGCTCAAGACCGAACTCGATGGAGGACTGTTGTGGACGCCCTGTGCCCCATCTAGGGGACATAGGACCATAAGTCAAGTAAGTCAAGAAACGGCGTTATAGTTTGCGCTGATAAGCTAGTCACCGCCTAAGGTATGTGAAAAGTGAGAAGTTGGTAAACAAACGTCAGTCTATGCAAATATCTACAGTCATGTGTGCTATTTGATATTCGCACCAACCCCTCCCCCCCCCCTCCCGCTCCCGCTGCGACTAGCTTATCCACACGCACTATATTAATTAGTCAAATACGGTACGCGTCCCATACGAGTATGATGTCGTTGGGGTTTGACGGATTACAAACACTTAATCATCTCCCTAGCCGATTTCGACTACGATGGCCAGTCACAACGACTAACCGACTGCTCGGGACATATTATAGTGCACAAGTGTGTGCGCAAACACAGGTGCACTCTCTATTCCTTTCACTGTCATAGCCCGATGGGACAGCAATCTGACACGACCGGAGAGAGATCAGGCGCAGGACCAACGGCTTTACGTGCTTTCCGAGGCACCTTACCTTGTCAGCAGCACACCAGCTCTATTATCCTTGAAGAAAGCCTTCAGTCCCCTGCATAGGTTATAAACAGTCGGGTCCAGGGACATAGTGTAGCCAACAAAATCAGGCTCCCCCAGCAACACTTGCATACGTTTTCCATTCAAAACTAGCGTTTGTTTCTTCCCAAACGGTAACACTTCGCACATTCCTTGGACGGCAGAGTGATCGTGGACTTTCTCTAGGCATTGTGTGTACCTGTAAGAAACGTACAATAGATACATTTTATAACACTGCTTCCCGAGTTATGGTAAGTATTCCACTTTGGATAGTCTATCGATAGGCCTATCGATAGTTGAGCAAAATCCATACTAAAGCAATAGTATCTATAGCTCAGACGTTCAATACTATTGACACACAGCAATAATATAAAGATAGTATCGGCTCTGACTATTGCTATCGCTATCGATAGTATCGAAAAGTGCAAAACAATAGCAACATTAAGATCCAGTATCGATAATAACGAAAGGCCTATCAATATTATAGATGATTTTCGAGGTCAACTATAGATAGTCAAACTGATAGTTCGGCAACGCTAATTAAGGTTTTTGAGTAAAGTGAATTGATTAGGTATAGGCACTAACCACTTGTCGCCAGCATCAACCAAGTTGTCAATAAGCTTCATGGTCCACTGCTTCGGATGGTAATGGAAAGCTAAGCAATACGCCATCACGCTCATAGTCAAAGCCTGTCTGCCTCTAGATCTTCCAACTGAAATTGATGAAAGAAACCATGGTACTACGAAAACTACAGTACGATGATTTTTTATGTATTCAAAACAAAAGTAATTCTGATGGGTAGGTCCGGGAGAGGACAATGAGCAAATCGCACATAATCATGACTTTACTATGGATACCAATAACTACTACGAGTTGTTATTACTACGTATAGAGAAGCCATGCCCAGCAAATAATGTGTCGCAAATACGACAACAAGATTTTGACGTATTCCTTGAAATTTAAATTTAAAATATGACTCGAACCATTTGTATAAGTTGATGACAAGTGGCGTCATATAATGAAGCACGAGATTTGTTCATGGTGTCAGTTCAATACGCTATAGGTAAACCGCTTCATGGAGACTTCGCATGCGGGGTACAGGGGTGCGGGGGGAGACGATAGCGGGTCGCGCGCGGGTTGCGAGCGGCGCGGCAACACCCGCCCGCGCCGCTCACTAGCCGCGCTCTCGTCTCCCCCCGCACCCCGCCGCCCCGCAGACGAGGTCCCAATTTCGAGGTCTACCTATAGTAATAGTATTTCAATGCTCAGTAGCAGGACGTCTACTGCCAAAGGGGCGTGTCAATTTGCACAAACATAAATATCCTGCAATACATACATTGAACATTAAATATTCAATACATTGATTGAATATGAAATTTTCATGCTGATAAGCTACCTATGCGACTGCATAATGGATCGATGGCTCCACGCGGTCACCGTGCGAGCGAGACGTAAACTCATCGCCTCTCTATCAATCGGCCTATTAGGATAAGGACATAGACGTATTTGTGTGAGTGCGTTTTGCATCACGCTTATTGGTGCGCGACGTTGCGTGTGATCTTGTACTTATAACAGTGTCCTAATCGTTACGCACATTACATAATTTTACGACACTGCTTTGCTTTGGATAAGCTAATTAGGACCCATATCTTCTTTCTGTGATCGGGGTCTATACGAATACAACGAGAGATAAAATGTAAATGAGTTCGCCTCTTACCGAATTTTGCGTCGTACATGTTGAAAGAACCAGTCAGGATTCCATAGTGAATATCTGTCCTCTTCTCTTTGGTGCAAGGTAGCACGGTAAGAGAGTGCGTTTGCAATGTTCCGCGCTTCAGATTAGCTGGTATGTGGACCTGGAATGCCGTTTACAAATACCTCTAGAATACAATACAACCAACTAATATAGCTATCTAAGGACATGTTTCACCATGAAAAAATAAGCAATAACGAAGGATTAATTAAAAAAAAACGTAATTTTGTATGAAGTGTACTATTATATTCTGTGATGAAGTATTGGACAGATAACGCTAACCAGAGCTTGTTAGGACATTGTGAAACAGAAAACAGTACTTTTAGATTTTCTTATCCGAAAAGCTGATCAATCAATTGTAAACCAAAATTAGAATAATTAGTAAAAATGGTTAAAAGTATACTTTTTTTAGGTAATGTTCTACCCGAGAATTGGGCCTAGTACCGCCAGTCGTAGAGCAGTGCTAGTGCTAAGTAATGAGTAACTAACGTGTTCAGGTCTTGGTATTTCATCCAGGCCACAGATGGAGTCATCGTCATTGATATACTTTTGACTACCTCTTGATCTTGGTTTGCCGTCAGTGACTCCTAGTGTAGTGTACATTGTGTCGGAGCTGTTGAAATAAGACAACAAATTGATAATTTTGTCTGGGATGCTGAGTGGTGTAGGCATTCGCCCGGATAGTGAGGGACGTGGGGGTTCGATTCCCCACCTTGGAAGATTTTTTTGTGCCATTTATAATTTTGCTAAATTAAAAGTTTAATTATTATTTAGCTGCAACACATACCTTTTCATTCTGCGGGCTAATTGTCGTTGTCTCCTGGCAGCAGCGCGTTTTCTGGAATAATACAAATATAATTGATGATAATCCATTCCAATTTGACAACTTTAGTTAAGACCAAATAAAATTTACTAACTGATAAATTTTTCCTTTACATTTTTTTCTGGTGCAAGTTCTGAAAAACAAAAGTGAATATTTTGGTTAATATTATCAACGAAAAAACACATACTATTTACGTATTCGAAATTCGAATACGTTTCAACTTACCCTCCTTTATAGCAAGGTAGTCTTTTCCTCTTTTTTGGTCTGAAAGTAACAATTGAATTACGAATAATATGGCGATTAAATGGTAAAAAATTCAAAGCATTCAAAAGATACTATACATACGGTCCTGGCACCCGGCTTGGACCAGGCATATTGACTACATCAGGGACGTAGTTGTTATCCCTGTTGATGACGATGCCACTGTGCGGTTTGAATAGCCTGAAATGAATCGTTGGTATTTTTTATAGATAGAGAGATAACTTTATAGTACGAATCATAAGTTTTGTTACAGAAAATGTACAGTCGGGATCTCTAACTAGATACTTTTAACGAGAATTCTTTGCGCACAGACACAAAAACGAGTGTCACTTCTAACAAAAAGGTGCAAGCTATTTTGGTTCTTAAGGTGGTTCGGTGATCTCGATAGTACAATTTAGGCGGTCTCGCTAAAAGCGATGACTTCCAGGCAACCGCTGTATATTATATCTAGTCATAAACGAATTATATACCTTGATATTTAGTCGTTCATACCATCATCATCATCATCATTAGCCAAAGGACGTCCACTGCTGAACATAGGCCTCTCGCATGGATTTCCACAGCGACCGACTGTGCGAATCAGTAAACTCAAGTGGTTTAGTGGTCGTAAGTGGGCAGAGCACATAGCGCGTAGAACTGATGGCCGTTGGGGCAGAAAAGTTCTAGATTGAAGACTTCATATAAAATAAAGTAAAATGCTTACGAGTCCGCAGCTTTAGGCGGAAGGGGAGGAACCAACTCAGCAGGTTTGACCGAGGCTCGACGAGCTTGAATCACTGACCCACTGGTCTTAGGACTGGGGACCTGAAATATAACATCCAACAGAGTAGGTAGTGTGGTATAGGTAGTATTGAACTACTAAAAAACCTGGCTGCTCATTCTAACTTTAGGTAAATAACCAATAATTCAAATGTAATTAGGGGAAACCAGACAGTGATTGCCCTAAGCGAAACATTATGAAAAGGCAATCACTATGCTTTTACGACACCCTGAAGTGCGCAATAGTTATTTGGTTTCCCCTACCCTGTAAAAAAAACTAAATTGGATAAGCAATAACGATAATCAAACGTGAATAAGTTATACTAACGTTTAAAATAGATTTATCTGACGGCGCATGCTTTATCACAGGAACCGGAGTGGGCATCATGATATCCCCTGGCAGAAGATCGAAATACGTGACTTTCTTCTTATATTTTTCCTTCTTCCCCTTTGCCCCTTTCTTCTTGATACCGCTAGTAGTTCCGTCAGCCGACGTCATTTCAAACTTGTCGTAAGGGGACTTTGTCGATGGTCTAGGAGGCCTGGAAAAAATGCGTAAAGCTTTTGCCAAATTTAATAATATTATAATATTCCTAAACACTTTCAGAAATGGCGGCCTCTCTCAGATACAGAGATAGGCCAGGTACGCAGGAGATATTCTTCTTTTTTTTTTTAATTTAAGAGCTATGCTCTTGTCGGTGGAGTTTTCTCTATTCATCTCTATTCAGAGCCATCTCCTTGACCTCTTCTGCAGGAGATATTAAGTGCCCAATAATAATACACAGGTGCAAGTAAGTGCGCAAATAACAACACACAAGTGCAAGTGATTCTCGCTTATTCGGTGATACGGGGGAAACGACAAGACCTGTGAGTGGTCAGGCGCAGGACCCTTAACGTTTGGCCAAATTAAGAACCACATTAATTATGATACAGCCAAATTAATATTATCTTACCCTGGTTGACAACATGAATATCGAAATGGTGTTAAGGGACAGTGGCCAATGTACCGCAATCTGAAATGACAATATTCCGGTTTAAACTAACTGTTAAAAGTATTGGATAATGAATATTGGATCATTTTATGCTTTAAATAATGTTCTTACCTTGTATGCATAGATGGAATCATAGGCACACACGTGTCTTTGTAGTGTCGTGGACGGAACGGCTTTGTCTTGAACTTAGGTGGCTTAGATATCCCTTTGAATCTTTTGTTCACTACAAGGAACATATACTAAATGTAAGACAATCATAATCTTTTATATAAATATAAAAAATATTATTAATCAACGTAAGGATGTTTAGACGTGTATCTATCTTGAAATACCTTTCATGATAACATGTTATAAATTAATAATAAATAGAAAAAAAAAGTTATACTTACTTTCTGCCTCGCACGTGAGGGCTGCAATAATTTCGGGGACCTCTTTGCAATCGGTAGTTTTCACAACCCGACCGTGGATCCCTCGCTGCCAAGGTGGACAATGGCATGGCCTAAAAGAACATTGAACAACATGAAAAAGTACTAACAATATAGGTAACTATTGAAACTACAAAGATTAAAACAAATTGATTTACTACTTCATACTTACAATTTATTTTTGTTCATATTTGGAAGAGTTATTTTACTTTTATGATATTTATATCATGTTTATCACAAATAATTTTGACTGTTTTGTTGATATTTATAAAATGACAAATGCAGTATTTTTAAGTCATCTTTGTCACTTGATGTTGTATTCCAAATTCGACCCGTCAAAAATCGAGAAGGTCTCATGTCATGCCTTAGATTATGTATCCTGTGTCATGCATGTTTTATGCATAACATTTGGCATATCATCTTTGGTTGGTTTTATGGAGACAAGTGCGGCATCTACAGCGGCATCTTATAGGTATGATGTTTAAAATATTTCAATCCTGACTCCTGAATGCCTAGATACTATTTACTACAGTTTGTACATTCATGTAAATAAATACAAGTTTTTGCCATTAATGTCATGCATGCAGCATGATAAATAGATATTTTCTCCCTTAATATTTGACTGGTAGAGAAATCCTTCAGGTATTAGTCAGAATGCAGTATTTGTTATAGTAGCAAAATAGTTTGTTCTAACAAAAGTATCGATGTGTAAATTACTAGTCGCATTAATTACACCTTAACACGTTCCGGGACAGTGCCCGCCTACAGGCGTGAAAACAATAAAATATCTATTGTGTCTGGAGTAGTGTCCCGGAACGTGTTAAGATATGTTCTATCTGTGTCACCGTCGCCTAACCACCTTAAGAGCCAAAATCGCTTGCACATCGCGTAGTCTTTCGTTTGAAGTACCGCTCGTTTTGTTGTTGTGTGTGCAATTGATTTTTGTTTGAAAGTGGTTAGGCGGCAGAGACCTTGAATGTAGGTACATTAATAAATGAAATAAAAATATGGATATTGTCATTTACCATTAAATATTATTATAATCCATAATTCAACCTTTACCATGAAACTTATGTAACAAATAACCACTAAATAAAATTTACAACAAAATCCTAGTGCCCTCATAAAATAACATAAATATAATATGAATAGCAAAGTCAACTAAACATGGAATTGTGTAATGTGTCTAAATCTTCCTTGCGTTGCTCAGCACGTTTCTTTTCCTTTTTAAACGCTTCGTAACCTTCATGGTCCGTTGGCAACTCGTGGCGGCAAAAAGGACATGAGTTTGTCTGAAAAAATAAAATAGTTTAATAGACAATTGAAAGTAATTGATGTATGTATGTCCATTTCTTGTGATTTATTCAATGAAAATTTCAGCTGCTAAGTGGGGACCTTTTTGAGACACATCTATTATTTTTGTTATTAATTATGTATTTTTTATTTATGATTTGAATAGTTATTCATCAACATTATCATCATTATCAGCCAAAGTACATCCACTGCTGAACATAGGCCTTCCTCACGGCTTTTTACAACGACCGGTTGTGAGCGGTCTGAATCCAGTGCGATCCTGCCATCTGTACAAGGTCATCTGTCTATCTTGTCGGTGGACGTCCTACGCTGCGCCTCAGTATAGCAATAGCTATTAATTATAATTAGCTGCGCAATAGTTATTATTTATCTTTTATTAATAATTTTTGTGATTCTATGTCAAATTAATACATTTCATCAATTCATTAGTACAATTTAACTAACTACACTTTGAATCTCATTGATATTTATGTACAAATGTAAAAAATATCAAAACAATTACCCTTTCCAACCAAGTCAGGATACAATTTGGGTGAAACTGATGGTGGCAGGGCATTTCCTTAACTTTATCACCAGCTTGGAACGCTTTCAAGCATATTGGGCAATTTTTACTATCACTCTCAATAGTGACTTCAGGTAAATTTTGGACTGCTTCTTTGGACGCTGGTGGTGGCAATCTGTAAAAACAATGTTTTTTAAGAAAGAAGAAATTAAGAAAGTTATACAAAATAAGAAAGTTTTACAAGAACCAAAATAATAAGAAAAGTTTTATCACTACAAATCATAACTTGTATTGTAAAGGCCTGTAGAATTAGTGCATTGCCAGAATTGTAACACATTTTGATTGAATTAACTCGTAAAACTCCAACAAAATCATATGGGAAGGAACTAATTAGCTATTGTGTCTGGAATCTTGGTGCTTGACTAAATAATAAGTATTGAGTGAGTAGTACCAGAGTAATTTGATAGAAATCAAATTCAGATGACAGTTTATTTTTAATGATTTCATTTATAAAAGATGCGATACATACCTAGGCCATTCACCTGAAAAATTGTCTTCATACATTCCAAAATCAATCAAAAATCGAGCCATATCTAAGAGATGGTTGGGTTGCTCTCCATCTTGCAGTTCTCGCCATCCCATTTCTTCAAAATATCCAGCCATGATAGCAAGCGACTTTAAACTGAAATGAATGTTATGGTAATTTTTTTATAAATAAATAATTTTATCGTTAATAGAAACATTAAAGCTCATCATTTCGAAAGCATTATGCACTAGATTTACGTTAAAATTGTCTTAAAAACTTACAGATTGTTAATACAACAGAAGCTAGCTTTTTTAGATTTTTAGCAAGTGGAATACCGAGCCAGCTTTGTTAGGATAAAGTTACTTGGTAAAGTAACTTACTTAGTTATTAATAATCGGAATGTTTACTTTAGGCAATTAATTTAGAGAACAACAAAAAATCCACCTAGTCATCTCGTCGTCTTCAAAACATAATAAAAATTAGTGTTGTTGCAATAGCAAGCAATTTGCGATACGATAATCTATCGACCGACACTCACTATCTTTACCTCGAAAATCTAACTTATAAACTATGCAAAATCAATAGTCAATCAATAGTATTGTATGTGACTCATACATACATAACTATCGTGACTCTTGATCTTTTGGTACAAGTGCAATATTTTGATTGTCATTTTTGAATGGGACTACTCGAGGTGTCAAGTTTACTATTTTCTATAAGGCATCTGTAAGGTCAGCTATTATCGATAGCAAAACTATCATTATCGTTTAACGACACTACAAAATTTTGACAACTTGACGATGACAAGGTTTTCCTCTTCCGGTGAAACCGTGAAACCGTTTTGTTGTTGTCGTCGACATTTTTGACATTGACGTTTAATACGTCGTTTCGTTCCTTCCTGGATATGAATTTTATTGTTGTTGCAACATAACTGGAATTTACTTTAACACAAAAAATGGATTAATTTATCTTGGAAATGACTATATTCACGGATATGACATGTTTATAAAAAATACTGAAGACTTAATTTTCCCTAAATTTACTCAAGAAATGAACAATCTTATTATGACGTTGTACTCCACTGGTTTTTACCTTGTGAATTCACGGATATATAATTTAAAAGACTGAATTTTATACTGAAGATTTAATTTCCCCTAAATTGACTAAATAAATAAACAAACCTATGACAAGGCAGCATGGTCCTAAGACCTTAGCCTGTTCCATACGGAACGAAAATACACAAAAAAAAACAAATTTTACACGACATTGGCCTAGCGCAAATCGCGCAGAAGAACCATAAAAAAGAATTGGTTGCCTGTAAAGTCGGTATACGGGCGAAAATTTTACGTGACAACGACTTTTGCTGCTGTCTCTCTCGCTCTTAGGCGGGCTAACCATGCCCGAGTGGAAGGGACGCGTGCCTCTCACTCGCTCTCATTGTGAGCGCATAACGTGAGCGGAGCTAAGGAGCGGAGCGTAACGCAGTTTCTTGAAGTGTCACCCGGCAAACCAATATATACAGGGTGTTTCATGTAACATGTCAAGCCGATGCGTGGTAATAGGTGAGTACCATACCTATCCATTTCACCCCCATGTATGTTAGACAAATATTTATAGTTTAGGAGTTATAATTTTTTTTCGATATTTTTCATGATGCACCTAGACGATATCTTTAAAAAATTATAACTTTTTTTTGGGTCCACTTTTCTCAGATATTTTGATCTCAATAGAATGCCCATTATTTGCAATATTATGAGTAAAATAATCGCCATCCTAACTTAGACACAAGATACAAAATTATTGATCGATACTAAAAAATATTGCATTAAGCAGAACCGAATAGAATTTTCAACATAAATTTAAAAATATAAAAAAGGTTTTCCATAGTTTCTGATTAATTTTAAAAACTGCTTCACTTCATAAACTTTCATTACAATACAAAAAACAATCTACTTAATGGGTAATTTTTAGCTTAAATCGGCCGTTGAATGTGGCATATCGGAAATATCTTGATTTTCATAATTTTTATTTTTATTGTTACCTTTGCATATTTTTATCAAATCTGATATTTAGTGTCCCTCTATGTTTAAATAGAGCTCATTTGATAACAAGTACATACATTATGTACCTACTACTACCTTTAACCACGACCATATGAGTTAATGAGGGATCCAAAATTTTATTTACATTGCACTCAAATTTCGTACTTTATCAACAACAAATAAACAAGAAACAATTGAAACTAAGACATGCATCATAAAAATCATCTACAACCCATTTATTCACAAACTAAATCATTTCCTTGTGGCGTGGGATAGCTTTACTAATCCTTTAAGGTAGGGACTAGCGAGCACTAATAATTATTGGCAGTAGCAGCATTTTATTTTGGCGCAATCACATAATCACTAACTTCTCCAGCTTTGAGGGCTGAGCCCGACCCAAAATGAAAATTCTGCTTGGGCAAAAAGCTAAAGCTGGCTAGTTCTTAGCTCAAAGGATTAGTTTAGCTTTCCCAAGCCCCAAGGAAATGATTTAGTTTGTGAATAAATGGGTTGTAGATGATTTTTATGATGCATGTCTTAGTTTCAATTGTTTCTTGTTTATTTGTTGTTGATAAAGTACGAAATTTGAGTGCAATGTAAGTAAAATTTTGGATCCCTCATTAACTCATATGGTCGTGGTTAAAGGTAGTAGTAGGTACATAATGTATGTACTTGTTATCAAATGAGCTCTATTTAAACATAGAGGGACACTAAATATCAGATTTGATAAAAATATGCAAAGGTAACAATAAAAATAAAAATTATGAAAATCAAGATATTTCCGATATGCCACATTCAACGGCCGATTTAAGCTAAAAATTACCCATTAATTAGATCGTTTTTTGTACTGTAATGAAAGTTTATGAAGTCAAGCAGTTTTTAAAATTAGTCATAAACTATGGAAAACCTTTTTTATATTTTTAAATTTATGTTGAAAATTCTATTCGTTTCTGCTTAATGCATAATTTTTAAGTATCGATCAATAGATTTGTATCTTGTGTCTAAGTTAGGATGGCGATTATTTTACTCATAATTTTGCAAATAATGGACATTCTATTGAGATCAAAATATCTGAGAAAAGTGGACCCAAAAAAAGTTATAATTTTTTAAAGATATCGTCTAGGTGCATCATGAAAAATATCGAAAAAAAATTATAACTCCTAAACTATAAATATTTGTCTAACATACATGGGGGTGAAATGGATAGGTATGGTACTCACCTATCACCACGCATCGGCTTGACACGTTACATGAAACACCCTGTATATAAGACGTTGTCACGTCAAAAAGCGCAGTTATTTTTAAATTATCAAATTTTTGTAAGGCAAAGGAATGTAGCCCATACAGCTTATTGCATTTGTAACAATGAAAGCAAAAAGCAGAACGAGTGAGTGATTAAAGGCAGTAGGTACTAATTACTATGCATATTTTGTGGCAGTTTCAATAATCAATACATTTTTCAAAAAAAGGCTGGACATTTAATAACGTACGAGCTCTGGGCGCAGCACACATATTGATTATATCTTGGCAGATAAAACCTTGCTGAGAAACTTCAGGGACTGCATTGCAAAGTGATACCCGGACATGGCCTAACCTCACAGCACAGAGTTTTGGTTGCAAGCCTGACACTTCCAAATCCAATTAAAACAATAACAGATAAAACCCCAAAAAATAAATGGCAACAACTCTACAATACAAAGGGCGAAGAACTAGTGAACAAACTTGAGAAATATCTGAAGGAAGATGTGAGCAACAACAACAATAACAACGCTGAACAAATGTGGTCCAACTTCGAAACTATGTCAAAGTAACGCAGCTGCAGTCCTTGGAGTATCTAAGGGAGGCCTCAACATCAAGAAAGGACCCTACCTGGTGGAGCAATGATGTCAAACAGGTAGTAAAAGTCAAAAGAGATTCATTTAAACTGTGGCAAAAAACGAAACTCGAGGAAGATCACATTGGATACAAAGAAGCGAAGAATTAGCGAAATGTGTAGAGGCCCAATCAATTGCGAAATCGAAGAAGAGCCTACACAGAAAAATTTAAGGCGCTAAAAATGACGCTGAACTATTTAAATTAGCTAGACAGCGACACAAATTAACACTAGACATTAAGGTCAATAAATACATCAAAGACGAAAATGGTCAGCTCCTAACAGAGAATGCGAGTATCACTGATAGATGACATCAATACTACCAAGAGCTATTGAACGAAGAGTTCCCTAGCCAGACTTTGCACCCGCTGCATCCATCCCATTGCAGGACCGGTACCCAGAATCGAAATGGCTGAAGTGGAACTCCCAGTGGCGCAAATGAAAAACCATAAAGCCGTAGCCCCTGACGAAATACCTGCAGATATCTGGAAAATATTGGGTTGCATAGGCATAAAGTGGCTCACGAGGTTGTTCAACACCATCCTGACTTCTTGTACTATTCCAGAGGCGTGGCGCTCGAGCTACTTGGTACCTTTTTATAAAAACAAAGGTGATATCAGTGTCTGTGGAAACTATAGAGGTATTAAATTGACTTCTCACACCCTCAAAATGTGGGAGAGAATTCTCAACAACCGCTTTTGCAAACACGTTGTTAGGTATATCTGAAAACCAATATGTCTTCACACCGTTAAAGTCCACTACGGACGCTATCCAGGCCACCCGAATCCTTATGGAAAAGCATCGGGCAAACCACGAAGATCTACACCTCGTATTTATTGATCTTGAGAAGGCCTTTGACCGAGTGCCTCGAAAACTAGTTTGGCAAGCCATGAGAGCTCAAGGTATACCCGAGTACTATGCGGGCCTGGTACAGGATATGTACTGCAGAAGCTGCACAAGCGTGAGAAGCCTGGCCGGAATAAGCAAAAGCTTCAAAGTCAAAGTAGGCGTCCATCAAGGCTCAGCTCTGAGCCCTCTTCTCTTCAACATGGTAATGGATTACTTAACAAAGGACATTCAGTCTTCCTTACCATGGTGTATGTTATATGCAGATGACATAATCCTAATAGATAAAAATGCAGAACAACTCCAAACTACCCTCGAAGAGTGGCGACAAGCGCTGGAAAACAACGGCCTCCGAATCAGCAGAAGCAAACCGAATATCTAGAGTGCGCATTCGGTGGTAACACCAACTTCTCCAATTCCATCCATATCGACGGGAATACACTGCCAAAGGTATCCCAATTCAAGTATCTTGGTGCGGTGCTAACATTGATGCCGATGTTACCCATCGAATCAGCGTGGGATGGCAGAGGTGGAGGGCTTTGACAGGGGTTTTATGTGTCACAAGAATGCCGATCAAAACCAAAGGCAAGATCTACAAGACAGCAGTCAGACCAGCCATGACATACGGTGCCGAATGCTGGGCCATAAAGAAAGCCCACGTACAGAAAATACACGTAAGTGAGATGAAGATACTAAGATGGGCGGCAGGTGTAATCCGACTCATTAAAGTGCAAAACGAGCACATCAGAGAAAATTTCGAAGTCGCGCATATAGCAGAAAAACTCACCGAGAGCCAACTGCCATGGTTCGGCCATGTCATGAGACGCCCAGTGCATGTTATTTTCCTCGCCCGATAACCCACGTCCCACGCCTACACCCACATCTGCGATTATTCTACAATGGACTCGCAAAACCCAGAAAACGGGCCCGATCCTTCGCATCCTGGCCATGTGCCTATAGAAGACCATGTCGTAAATCGGGCCTTAGCACTGCCAGAAAGCAAGAAAGGTAGAGGCCGCCCACTGTAAAGGACAGAACCAAATATTTCGACAACCCAGGACATGTACAGTCCTGGCGCCGCAGAACGAGGAGAGCGGACCCCAAATAATGGGAAAAGGCTAGGACAAAAAAGAAGATCTGGAAATAATGTTGCAACTGCCGACGGCCACACACAACTGAGCACTCCATGGGCATATGTTGCGTTGCTTTTGCCTCTATTACTTAGAGGCATCTTCTTCATCTCATCTCTGCACAGGGGAGTAACGTGTCCGTACATCTATTAATCTTAGGATGGTGAATGAATACTGAGTAGTAGGGAGTTCCATGTCTTTGGTGAATCGAAGATCTTTTTTCTCTATGAATAAAATACCCCTCTGGCTATTTCATTCATAAAGAAAAAAAATCTTCGAAGCCAAGAGAAGCTCTGAAAAGTCTTAAAAAAGATATTGACATTATAAACAAGATAATGTCAGTGTATAGTTTTGGTGGTTAAGACATACATCATCTTTGAGCATTTTGAGCACGTGAAGAATTTAGTGTATATACTTACTGTTGCTGTGTATAGTGTAGTAAGTACCTATACAATACATAAAATTTCGCCAGAACTTTACCTATCTATCTTATTTTCTAATACTTTTGTGTCGACTTGAGTGCGAACGTAAGTTTTCCACCATAGGCTTTTAAAAAACCTCAAAGCCTCTCCGTTCCGGCCAAGTGTTCTGAGATATTTGTCCCACGTGTAAGCCGGGAAGTTTAAGAACTTTAAGAGTTCATGAAGGGGCAGATAAAGTGCAGGATGTGCAGGACAAATACCTGTACCTCATCTGCTAAATTATTTTCTGTTATCGCACGTTGTTTTCATGAGAACTTTTGCATCGTAGGTGCACATCAAACGTAATGTCCGCCATCGACTGTGGCTCAGGGCTGCCAGTAAATAAATTTCGATTATACAGTTTAGTATCCGCAATTATACAAATTTTGATCGCATTATACATAAATCAATATTTTTTCGTAATTTCGTAAAACTAACATCATTACATTTATTCATGTAAATGATCACTGTTGTGTACATGAAAGATCTATGAGAAAAAAATTTTTGATGGCCTATATATTTTTTAATTTTATTTAAAGACTTTATTGCACAAATTTAGTGTACAAAGGTGGACTTAATGCTAAAAAAATTCTCTGCCAGTCAAACCTTTAGGTCATGCATTTTTTTTTGTATATTTGTGCTAATGTCAGAGACGTCTTAGCAAATTTTCATTATTTTATCTCCGTTTCAATCGGTAATTACACAAGTGATATCCTTTTCAATGGTATTTAACCCTTTCAAGGATAACAAAAATCAGCGCGCGAGCGAAGCGAGCGCTTCAAAATTTGGTTCGTAATGCTTTCCATAGTGACAATAAACTTAAGTTATTGCGCGAGCGAAGCGAGCGCTTACAATTTATAGTTTGCTTTTCAAAGTGATAAAACTAAAGTTGTTTAATATAAAATGTTTGTAAACTGTCCACGCTCAAACTGCTGAGCTGATTTGGATAAAATATTGTTTAAAAATATTTTTTGAATCCACGGGGAGCGGTGCTCCGGAGATAATAACAATTAAAATTAATGATAAAACAGTAACAATCCTTGTCAGTGACAACTTAAAAAAATAAAAGCATCACTTACAGACTACCGAATGACACATTAAATGTAGTGATTTGCACAACCCACTCAGTGCTTACAATCAGCAGGAACTATAGCCACACGACACGACATTTTACTTCATCGTAGTTGTCAAGTTGGCAATAATACTTTCACTGCATCTCTGCAGAGTGAGTGGACAATTTCGAGAAAAGTAATAGCTGAACTCCCGTTTTATTTCATGCCGCATGCTTTTGTATCGTATTATACAAAATGATCAGGGATACAATTTATGGTCCGATTATACAGATTTTGTATCCAATTATACAATCTGGCAGCCCTGCTGTGGCTGTGACCGCCACGTTATGCAGTGTACGCATCATTGAGTGTACGCTATTACATAATATTTATTTATTTATTTTTTGTTTAGTATGGCTTTGCTCTTGACTTCTGACCAAGCGAAGTAGTCAAAAAGATAAAACAAGATGATTTAACTTCTTGTTATTTCTTCTTCTTATATTTATCTAACTTCGTGCTCACACAGCTGAGTCGACTGCCGACAATAATTAATTACCTAACGCTGTTCGCTGTTGCGATACATATCGGTGTACCTAAAATCGAAGCCTTAGAATATGTATTTTTCTACGTTGAAAACAATTAAGGCGCCTTGTAAGGATTCACTTGATCTAATCAATATCACTAATTAGTAATCGTTCATTACCACAAAAAGAGATGATTACTAGGTACTAATTATCTGTAGTAGCATCAGCAAGCACAATACTAAATGGGTCAATCCCACCATGGGATGGGATACTGGTAGAGAATGCCCAAGAATGAAGTCCGCCTTCTTGTAGGATCTTTTAGTGTAAAGTTTTGTTGAGTAATTGGCTAAATTATCCAATTCTAACGATATTATCACATATACAGGTCGAATTGAATACCTCCTTTTTTTGAAGGCGATAGAATAGGTACTACAGTTTGCATGAGATCTGAGTCATAATAAAGCTAGTGCAAGCTGTAGATCAGCGCATCGCAGCGTAAAATGACGGCATACTGAAGCCCACTCATTATCAATTAGGTCGTAAAATACTATGCATACTAAAACGAGTCCCCAGCCGACGCAGCGTCAACATTCCGTCACCCCGATAAGGTGCTATGAGGCAGGCAGCAGCACACGACTTCACTTAGTGTGACTCCGAACCGTGGTGCGATAAGTCGACTTCGATTCGTGTTTGTGATTTCGTAATAACTTGATAAACAACAAGAACCGGTAAGCATACGTGTTTACTTATTCTATTCACGTAAACACTGGCTTCACTAAAACTCTCCCAAAGCGTATCAGTGACTGATCATATCTATTTATAGAATCGTAAACATGATTCTAGTTTTAGTTGTTTAGAGAATCGGTGGAATAACTATAGAGTTGCGACTAATGAATGCTGTGACGAGGATAAAAACGAGTCAAACATAAATTTTTGTAATTTATAACCAGTTTACACAAAACATACAATACCTACTTATTATATTTGTACGTCACAAAATGCAATACTTACATTCAAATATTTATTACACTCCATTGACATACGATTTAGTTACTTGAATTATTCACCTAATTCTACTTGTATTAAATGACCTATCATTGCTCCTATCAAGAAAAAGGTTTTTTTAAGCAGGTACCTAGGTACTTAAATTAAAGAATTAAGTTCGTTATATTATTTACGGCACACAACAATAGTCTCTCTACCACTTACTCGTCCGTGTCTACCATTATTGAGTGAAAGTTATCCTACGGTGGATGACACCACACATAATGTCTTCTACTGACGATGTAAATCGTAGACTCGCGTTGGTTGGCTGTCTGGGGATTGGCTGGGGCACGCACCTACCCGGACTGGGACCGGAAGTATCCCGATTTGTAACTTAACACAAACAAAACATGATTTTAGGGAATGTAAGAAAGACGTGTGGGAATAAGAATGCATTAAACTTGAATTTTTAAGAGTCAGCGCTTAGTTAAGTGACGAATTCAGTACGTACATACATACTTTTTTCGTTTAATATCAATGTCCATAGTTCAATTCCGAGTTAAAACGGACGGACCGTGACGAGTAACGTGAATAAACCTTTCTAGAATCAACTCCAACAAGCAATGAAAGTAACGGGTAGATTGGTTTAATTACATGAATCATAATTCAGGTTCAGTTGATAGTTTTATCAGATACAAAAAAATTGACTGTATTTTTTGATAGTTCACACCTGTGCCCATACGAGTACGTTAGACTCATTCATCATTTATTTACTATCTATACGTCTATTCCTTGCTAAAAACTAAGTTGATCTATTAGTAGTAGTAGGAATTTCAAGTGCTCCTAATTGTGTCCTAATGGGCCTACATGGCGAAATAATTTTAAGGTTCGATTAATTACCTAAGTAATCAAATGCAATAGGTAAAGAAGACGTGTCCAAGAGTCCTAGATTACCTCTCATCATACTATGAAGACAGAATTCGCACTTGCCTTGACAATATACACGTACCGAGTAAAGTTTGCCTATTTACTTGTGATTAAGGTATTAGTTGTTATCATCATTTTCGATCAACAACAATTTTATATCCTCCCTCGTCTGTCGAACAAAATATTTGTATCTAATCGTTTTGGTATCGACATCGCTCTTATCGTGTATTTATTCTTAGAAACAACATAAACATGTAACGTTAACGTCAAAAATATCCGTGCAATACAATGATTGGTGCAATATACATACCTACATATACATAACGCAGACTGTATAACCTCATAGAAATTACCTGGTTCGAAAAAACGTTATCTCTCTGTGATATGATAACATAACGTGTATGAATAATACTTACACAGGTGTTTTTATATTTTCAGGAAATGGGTAACGTGTTATATTCCGTCATTTGGCTCATCATCCTGATCTTCATCGCATTTTGGATAGCTGGTATCGCAGCCGGCTTCTATATCATTCTTATACCGTTCACAGTCTGCATAGAAGCGCTATCCGTAAGTACATAAGTATATGTGTGAAATACAATATAATTGACATGTATGATTGTATGCATAATGTCCAAAAAATCTTATGACCTCGGTGTGTATACTAGAGTAAGAGTTCCGGCTCGTCACGCCTGCACCCGTTGCATGGGTCGGCTTGTCGCGTCGCGCGCGACGCGGTATAGATAGATATAGGTATATAAACGATCGCAAGATGTCGATATAACTGACGCTATGCTAACTTTCCTAAACTGTCAAACTTGTATAAAAATCGGCAGCCATAATGCAGCCATTACGCACTAGAGACAAATTGTCTACGACCTCGCGTTATAGATATATTAAAAGACTGTACCATGCACGTGGAGATAAATTATCTAGGTAGACGCGGTAAAACGCGCGACAAACGAGATTATCGATGTGCCATGCAACGGGTGCTGACGCCACATTTTCTTCTTGGTGTACCTACCGCGTTGCTTGCCATCCACTCAGTACTGATTTTGTCCCAGCTCTATTTTTGAATCACTCGCTTCAAGATGGCGAGTAATTTTCGTTCGAAAACGAGTTATTTTCGTTGACTTTTAATTCCTCTTCGAACGAAAACCACTCGCCATCTTGAAGAGTGATTCAAAAGTAGAGCTCCTGGGGTCATACGACCAACTCGTAACAATAGGTTTTTATTATTTATTTGACGATTGATAAACTATTCTTTTCTGTTTCAGGGATTAACGGACTTCCTCCTCTCAGTAATTCAGTTCCCTAAATATTGCGCGCAGTCCATGGTGGACGGATCAGGCTTTTAGACTTAGATTTACTTAGTTAATTATTTTAACAATCGACAATACATAAGGTTGTGCCATAAATGTAATTTATTGAACACATTTTACTAAGTGTGTTGTTGTTGTCAGATTCGTGAATATGTATTGTCTTAATTACGTATTTTTCGGCTTGCACGTATGAAGACTGCCTAACTTTAAAAAAGTTATTGGTTCTGATTCGAATAGTTGTTTCTAAAGTGTGCGTGCTTATGTATGGTTAATAACATCAATCATTATACAAGGTTTACGTAGTTCAATAGATGTTCGTGGCCAGACATAATGATTAACGTATCCTTGTCTTAAGGCAGGAATACCATGTGCCGGGTACCGTCTATTTATGATGTATGTATACGTAAATAACAATGTGTGTGACAGTGTTTAACTCAAAACCATTTTTATATTAAAACCAATTTACTTACTGGGTATTGTACACTTCGCAACTAAAACGAAACAAATGTAACGAAATGTATTTACAATTAAGAGAATCAATAAAAAAATAATTAATAAAGGAGATTTCACTTTTACACATGCAGTTCATCTCGTAACACAAGAACGTAGCACTTGTTTAGCTGGCACCATATTTACGTTTAATCTTAATTTACAGCATCTAAAAGTAAATTCACTGTGTCTAGAAGAATATTAGCTTGTTTCGGATATTTCTCGATGATATTTCTGTAACAAAATAATTTGTTAGTATTGTTTTCTGCGATAACATACTAGCCCATAGGAAAATAATGTAAGAACTTAATATTAATTATTGGAAAACGTAAAAATACTGATTATACATACAATACGAAATCCACTTTAGTACCAATTTAATTTATCAATACCTATTATCTAAGAAAACCATCTTCTCCATGCTAACTCGAGACGGTTTTAAGCGTGAGAATATAAACAATACAATTCTTAAACATTTCACGCCTATGATAATTTTAATTCATTCAACAATAAAATATATAACACTTAAAAACATGTGTTTGTAAGTTTAACCAACAACAAATGACAACAGATTCTATAAATATAATATTTTTTTGTTTCAACATGCATTTGATTATTTTATGACCTTGCGATAACTGGCCGTATCGCGCCTGACCTTAGCGTAGGTGTGATATTACAATTTGTAGAATGGCTCACCTGTACTCAACCGACTGGCTGAAATCAACGCGAATACTAGATTCTTCTAAGATTCTATTAATTTTGTTCTCAGGGTTTTCTGCTTCGCGAGTTAATATACTGAAAAATGCACACACCATCGTGAACAAAACACTTTAATTCATTTAAACCCAATAACAACAATTTCTTGAAAATTACATTGCACTTACCTATTCAAAGATTTCATCATGCCATCTATATGCAATCGAGCCAATTCAGCTTTGGTTTTAATCTCCGATTTCCTTGCAGGGGTTATCTGACTGTTCAAAGTCTTGGAAGCAACTAACTCTTTCGTAATTTTTGCACTATAAATTAAATTGACAATTAATAACGATGTACAGAAACATTCAAATTCAAATTCAAAATCTTTATTTCAATTTAGGTCATGAAATGACACTTATGAACGTCAAATATAAAAATTAAAATAAATGTGCGAAACATGTCTCCTTATTTTTTGGGCCCTACCAGCGCTTCGAGACAGAACACAGACAATTAGGCAAGTGCTGAGAAGAAACGCCGGAACAAACTCAGTCACCAAACAGATTTTAGCTGCCGTAAAATCAAAATCATCAAAGGTAAGTACATCAGTTGGTGCAGGCTGGACGGACCACACATTCGTGTCGTTTAGATAGTCTTGAACCTTATAATAGCCTTTAGACATAAGCGTATTTTTAACGTGTTTCTTAAATTTATCAACCGGCAATTCGACAAGATTGTGTGGTATATTATTAAAGAATTTTATACAATTTCCCATGAACGAGTTACTAGTTTTAACTAATTTGAAGTTAGGAACGACAAGCTTGTGTTTATTTCTTGTGTTATATTATACATTACAGTTAAGAGTGGGTTTTGAAGACTTACCAAAAAGATTTCACTTCTAAAAAGGTTGCTTGAATTTCGTTGACTAAAGTGTGAATAAGTGTTTTAAAATTGAAGTTGACAACTTTATCAACAGCTCTTTCATTTATTTCATGCGACTCTTCTTCTTTACTGACGTTATAAGTCTCCATGTCATCATATTCTTCGATCCCACTGAAGTCATAGTCGTAAGTGTAGTCATCATAATCATCATAGCCATAATCATCATCAAAATTATCAGTTTCATTCATTGGTAAGGACTGTTTATCCTCTTCCAAGGTCTCTTTTTGAGTGCTCATTAGCTTCTGTTCGAATTCTAGACATTTCTTGAAATTTCTAATTATTTTCGGTTCGTTTTTATGGGTTTCCGTATTATTAAACACTACATTGTCCAAATTTTCGGATATCTTGTCTTGTTTACTTGTCGACAAACTGTCAAAAACTCTACTAGCACAATTATTAGCTTTGGTGTTTTCTTCAACACTTGGATTCTTTTGAAGGTTTAAGCTGGAGAAGAAATTTGATTCGATGTCTATTTTTCTTATGAATTTAACTGGCTGTTCTGTTTGCGGTTCATCCTAAAAATAAAATCATTAGAATAATGTATGTATAGTAAAATCCAAAAAAAAGGAAAGTTAGCCTGTAAGCATCCCACTGCTAGGCAAAGGCCTTAACTCAAATGTGAGGTAGTATGAGCCATACTTCACCACGCGGGCTCAGTGCGGATTGGTGGAGGGGTGTTTGCAAGGCTAGCGAACAACCTTGCTGTCAGATTTTATCGAGTCACCCATAGGGCCTCTGACTAGGCTTAACGACTAATATCAATCGTTATTAGCCGGGACCAACGGCTTAACGTGCCTTCCGAAGCACGGAGATGCTCGTGATATACGTCACTTATATGGTCGGAATGGTCACCCATCCATACACCGACCGCGCCGTAAGTTGCTTAACTCCGGTATTACTACCAAAGCGCTGCCACCACTGCGCTACGAGCACTTAGTAAAAGTAAAATACTAACACTGTAAAATTGGTCTAATATAGTAAACAAATTACCTGAGTGGACTTCTTTTGGCTGGATCTGAGATTGTATCTCCTTCCTTCCTTGCCATTAGAGCTGGGACTTGTAAGATTTGGCGACTTTTCTACACGTTTCGGCGTATTATTACCAATTGCGCTGCTAGTCTGTTCCGGTCTGATTGTGGTATCTGTGACCTCGGCAGGGGGTAGATGCATACTGTCCGTGAAGGCATCAGTGTGACTAGTGTCGTGGCCAGGATCCTGTATGTCACTCAACAACTTCGACAACGAATCTGCTGCCGTTTGGAGGTCCTCACAATTGCTAAGTACAGACTAAAATACAATACGTAACAATAAGCACCATGAACGAGTGTTGATTCATACATTTTATGTAAGAAAAAGTTAAGCATACCTGTAAAGCGTCTACTAAATAAACACCATAGCTGTACATTTCCATAAAGTCGCATGGAGTCAAATCTACGCTTATTTTACCTTAAAAATAAATGTCTCTTTTAATTTTATACATACATACTTACTTTATACACAAACATCATTCTATTTTTGAGTACATACCTCTGCCATCGCTAATTTTGAATAGTAGATTCCCTAACCTAATAGCTGCGTCTTTAACATCTGAATCATTTTCAAATTTCTTTTTGATGCATTCGGTCGCTTCGTGGATAGTCCAAGGAGGAGGTAAAGACCGATTGTAATATGCTGGTGTTTGTTGTAATATTTGAGTAAGAACTTCCTCCATTATTTGAACGAATCTAGAAACCCACTCGTCGCTTCTCATTTTCAGGTACTCATCCATTTCAGGACTTTCGACTTCAAACATTACGCATTTGCAGGCGTCGGAATTCATATTCGTGTAGTTTTGTTCACTGTGCTTCATACTGTGCACGCTCTCCGAATCAGCCGAGTTTGATATGACCCCAGATGTAGACGTCTCCTCAATAATAACTTTTTCATCCAGACTTTTTTGTATAAAGTATGAACTACTCGTTTCACTAGAGGCAGGGTCATTCGAAGCGCTTCTACATTCATGATCGAAACTGTTATCGAGTCTGTTAGATTCTGCACCCAAGTTGTTTTTTGTTTTATCTTCTAAATTGCTACCAGCAGTTATATGGTCTGTAGTATTCGTGTTTGACATTGATGCATTTCTTTTTCTACGCCATTTGAATTGTTTTTTCTCAGCGTTATTAACAGTACTAGGCTGATGCGATACATGCCTTTTTAATCGAATTTCTCTTCGCTTTGGCATTTCAACTGAGTCCAAAACATCATTATTACAGGGGTGAAGTTCATCATTTCTTCTATTTATTTGTTCTATGTGACGTGTCTCAGTATAAACCGCAGAGAAATTAACAGTTTTTGAAGAAAAATCGTTGGATGGTGGCAAATCAGTTTGGGTTCCAATATCAATTGTGTGTTTTGATCTTGGTGTTAAATCTGGCTTTTTATTTAAAAAATTGCAACTAGAATTTGTTTTAGTTTCACTGCACTCTGTATCGTCAAAGTCGGATTGTATTCCTACGGACATAGTATGCGAGTCTGTCTTATCCATAATATCTTCTTTAATACTGTCATTAGGAATTGTAATTTGAATATTGCCATCACTTAACGATAGTTTTGTAGGCTTCGCAGCATTAGACAACATATCTTTTAGTTCATTGACACTGAGTGTAAATATACTGTTAACTTGGTAACTTTTCCATTGCATATTGTCAGTTATTAGTACCTAAAAGAATTATTATATTTTATACAATAATAATAACAATTGACAAAACTCAATCAGCTAGTGGTATAGAAAGGGATTGGCATAGCCAGGGTAATCAATCCTTATGATTCCCTACTCCTACTCCTTGAAACTTGTTTTAAGCCTATCTTTATCACACCTCAAAGGCCCAGACTGCCTGACTGCCAGATCACTGGCAGGGACGAAGCAGCGCGGGTCAGCAAAAATAATGAAAAATAATTTATGTGAACCTTAGTAGAAGGCCTTGTAAGGTAAGTATAAAAGTTAGTGTGTAAATAATCAATAAAAATAAATAAATATTAATATGCGCCAAACACACCACTTGTCTGGTTTCGTGGTAAGAAATTTTCTTCCTTGTGTTACGAAGTACCAGACAACGATTATGACGGGGGTGTCTCCCATAAAAATTTAAATACATATAACATCCATGACAACGGTACAAATGTTCGTGCTCATCACACAAACATATGCCCCCTGCGGGACCCGCGACGGCCGGCGTACTATTCAGGAGCGCTAACCAATACACCAAAGGCGTCGTCACAAAAGACAAATACGAATGACAAAATCAATCTCATTTAAAAGAAAGTCGTGTTACACCACTTTTTAAATCGAAAACGGGTGGACGAATTTTCATGATTTTTACTTTGATGAAATTTAATTTTTACTTTTTAGGATAAAATTACTATAAAAAGGGGCCGGGGCGGAACGGGCCAGGGGCGAAACGAAGTTTGCTAGATCCGCAAAAAATATAGAACACACTTCTTAAACTACTAGAGCCGAAAAGACGTCCACTCGGCATACGAAGTGGCAGGAGGGCGCATACCACGACGCTGATTCTCAGAAGGCACCAATAGGTAGTCCGCGATATTGCAACCCTTGCCTGCGGGGCACACGGAGCGCGGGGTGCGTCAGGAGTGCGGACGGGTGTCAGTCACCCCGTCGCGTCCCTGTGGGAGCCCCACAGGCGAATTCTCAATGAAGCGGTTATCGCTGTTCGCAGCGCCTGCGCTTTGGTGTGACGTACGCGCTTTTGAGAGAGTTCATAAAAGTCTTGTGCATTACAACTTGCGCGAACACGCGTACGTACACTATAATATAGCCTAAGGCTTGATTTTTCTCTATGACTGGATGGATGGATGGAATTTAAAACTAAGCAAAACCAATTATTTTTAAAATATTTTACCTATAAATTTTTAAAATATAAATCTAATTTCAATTTGATAATTCTTTCTTTTTTGGGCTTTATTACAATGCAGCATGGTTGAAAATCCTGTATCCTGTGTACTAACAAATGCACACAGGGCACTAACAAAATTCGACAAATAATTAACTTTTAGGACAGACGTAAAGTTCATTATTCGCCGAATTTGCCAGTTATTAAGGTACTAGCTTTTGCCCGCGACTTCGTCCGCGTGGACTTCAGGTTCGTCCCGTCTAGTAGCGCAAAAAATGTGTTTTTTTACGACCTCACATTAGAAACCTCAAAAATTGTAGCCTATTTGTTATTCTGATGTATAAGCTATATTGTGGTAAAGTTTCTTTCAAATCCATTCAGTAGTTTTTACGTGAAAGAGTAACAAACATCCATACTTACAAACTTTCGCCTTTATAATAGTAGTAGGATAGTGTTGGCGATGAATAACAGATTATGTTATTTGCAAAGCAAGTCGGTGGGTGATGATGACGCGAGCACTAAGGGAATGAATACAAGACATACTTACCACATCATGGTCTTGAGCTGCCATTTTGTAGCAGAAGTCATGTATGTTTGTATCACTTGTAGGGTCTTTTCCTAAATAAGAAATATAAGGATTAGTATCTATGTACTTGGGCAATGTATTGACAAAATGTCAAATCACAAACGGAGCAGTAGGTATGTTCGGTCGAGGTGCGACAGAAGGCGTTCACAAATGAGACTATTTAAAAACGGCCGTCACTTTAAACAAAAGAAATCGCGAGGCGAGATGCATGCGATTTTGGATCTTAAGGTGGTTAAGCGTCCAAATAAATGTCTTAAACCATGAACGTCGACCGACAGTAAGCTTTTTATTCAAATAAAGCTCAATTTAGATCAGAGCATATTTTTTAATACACAGTTAATTAATATGATAAAAAAAACTAGTTACCCAATACTGCATTTCCTAGAGTAAATTGTCTGGAAAGAATTTGTAAAACATGGTGAGCTCTGTTCAAGAGTTGTGAATCTGGAGCTATACTTTGGGTCTGCAATTCTGTCATCACAAAATCTGGCACCATCAGCTGACACTTTTCATCTAAAATGATAGTTGAATCAATATTAATTACTGAAATAATATATGTGAATTAAATTCAGAATGACTGCACCAAATGGGTTATTATTACTTATTTTATGAGGTCTTGGTTATTGAAGCGGTTTGTAAATCATACTTATTACAACATTAAAATTCATAAGTTTATATACCAAATCGACAAACTTTTCTATGCTTTTACAAAAATCAGATAACTACAAAGTTAGAACTTTGTGTCAATTTTAATTTAAAAACGAAACATTGCTTTAAGTCCACCTTTGTACACTAAATTTGTGCAATAAAGTCTTTAAATAAATAAATAAATAAAATTGCTTACCTGAATTTACAGTGACTTGCATCAATTTGATATGGTTGAGCAAAACACTAATATCAGCCACAATATACCATGTTGAGCTTGAGCCAGCAGTTACCAGTTGCTTCAAAGGGGTCACATCCAGTAACAATTGTGATCCTTGAGCACTTGCGTTTTCCTAAAACAATACATAAGAGAAAAATAATGAATAAGTTCCACTTATCATTATCTACCACTTCATACAAAGTGACATTCCATTTTTAGGGTTCCGTAGCCGAATGGCAAAAAACGGAACCCTTATAGTTTCGTCAAGTCTGTCTGTCTGTCTGTCTGTCTGTCTGTCTGTCTGTCTGTCTGTCTGTCTGTCTGTCCGTCCGTATGTCACAGCCACTTTATTCTGAAACTATAAGCATCACATATCTGAAACTTGGTAGGTAGGTGTATTTTGTTTACCGCTTTTCGATTCAGATACAAAAAATTAGAAAAAATAATATTTAAGGGGGGGCTTCCATACATGAAACTAAAACCTAAAAAATTTTTTTTACTCAAACCTATGCGTGTGGGGTGTCTATGAATAGGTCTTTGAAAATGATGTTGAGGTTTCTAAAACCATTTTTTCTAAAAGTGTAAGGTTTGAGATATAGACGCTTCCAAAGTGGTAAAATGGGCGTCCCCCCCCATCTAACTTTTGAACTAAGGAAGTGAAAATTTTGAAAAAAATATATGATGTAGATCTCAACAAAAACTTGCAACGAAAATTGGTTTGAAGGAGATCGAACCAGTAGTTTTTGAGATATTGCACATTTTTATCAACCGCAAATATAACTTTGTCTTTCATACAAACACTATGAAAAACAAAGTTATTTTTGCTGTCGCAATATATTGTGATGTTTTCGTTAAGTGAAAGTAAGTGGACCCTGAATTTAGTTAAGGGTGGCACGGAACCCTCAGTGCGCGGGTCCGACACGCACTTAACCGGTTTTTGGTTTTTGTCATGTTATGTGAACAGTTGTGAATTCTCGTAGGAGCATATTAGGTTCTATGAAATAAATAATACATATTTAATTTGTCCAAACGTCTAGTCTGGATTCCTTCCACTGCAAGTCAATATAGTAGTCGTGTCAAAAACATTATTCCGGTTTTAAGGAGAACCTTTAGGAACCCAGAGATAGGTATGTTAAGGTCGTTTAATGTCGTGTTATTTCTCTAATGTAATATCTCCAGAAATAAAAAAGTTTGTAATAAAGTTTTATTAACAACATCCAGATATTGCTTCATGCAAATACATTCATTAGGTATTATTTCTTTCTTTTTTTAGTTGACCACGCGAAAAAAGACGCGCCCTTCTATCTATTATATTCTGTAGTAAATGTCCATTAACTTGGGTGGCTTGGGCTTGGCTTTTAACAAAAGAAAAACTTTTAAAAAATCAAAAGTAAATTCTCCTTTATCGTCGCGGCAGAAAACGCAAACAGCCGGATGGTGATGTTACTCCTTTTTAGGGTTCCGTAGCCGAATGGAAAAAAAAACGCAACCCTTATAATTTCTTCTCTGGTCCGTCCGTCCGTATGTCACAGACACTTTTAGCACATTTACATCAACCGCAAATATAATTTTGTCTTTCATGCAAACACTATGTAAAACATAGTTAGTTATGTATTTTTGCTGTCAAAAATATTGTGATATTTTCGCTAGGTGGAACCGTGAAAGTAAGTGGACCCGAACTAAGTTCAACGGTGATACGGAACCCTCACTGCGCGGGTCAGACTCGCGCTTGGCCGGTTTTTTAAATTTGTAGGTTAATGATTATTTGCTGATGGTGAAACCAGCCCTTAATGGTTTAAAGGTTACAGAATAGTACTGACATTATATCTAAACTGTTAAGTGTAAAATAAATAGAGAACATACTTAAAAAAAATATTTACAAAGCTAAGTGGATAAATGTGGAAATTAATTTCTGCAAGTTTTGTGACTGTAAATTTTTGCAAGAGTATCATCCATCATGCTTGTTATTAAAAATAACCAATAAACATTCAGTGTCAAAATATTCAATTTATTTACCTTTAACCACTGATCATCAGCATTGCATGAAGCTTTGTCAGCAATCACTGGTTTAATAATTTGTATCTTTTGGGTACATTCATTTTTATTGACATTCTCAGCTGAAAACATTAAAGATATGATTATCATTATTAGTCTGCTAAGATAAAAGTATAGCAAGTAAATGGCATTGCACGCTTACCTTCATGTTCAATGTTATCAGTCATGTTATTAAATACATGGTTTGACTTTCGTCTTGCAGTCAGTTTTTGACGCAAATCCATTGAGTTAGGGAACCTTTTATTTTTATTATGATATGGGGAAACAGGATATTTTTGCTGAAATGCATTGTTGTTGTTTCTCTTCTTAATCCCATTTGCAAAACGTGAACTCCTATTGTTTCTTTGCATTTGGTTAAAGCGAAATGTAAGTGGCAATGCTGTGTTTTGAACAGAAACTCTTTGCTCCAAATTATTGTATGGACTGTTAACAGAGGTTTGCAGTTGGTCCAGTATTGGGGAAGCTGTTGGGGCAATGACTATTTGATGGTGAGGTGGGATGGCCCAAACGTTTGGATTACAGTTATGTGGCCCATGTAAGTTGACTCCCATGGAATCTATAGAAGTCATTGAACTGCACTTTGAGCACTGAGATGAAACTACTGGAGGTAGACTTTGTTTTGAAAACTGGTTATTAATTATCTGTTTGTTATATACTCTGGAAGGAATGAATATTTGAGAGGTTTGTTGACTTCTAGAACTATGGATATTATCCATAGGAGGGTCTTTGGGTTCAGGGCAACTTTCAAAATTTCCACCTGATTGACTTTCAAAGATCTTGGTGCGTGTTTTTGCTTTTTCAATCTGTAAAAACAAACAATTTATTTTTAACATAACTTGTCCAGTTAGGATTGAAAATGAAGTATTAGGAGATTTAGGCCTAAACTCTGAAAAACTAAAAGGTCTTACTTCTTGAGCACTTAGATTCCATGCAGCTTCACCACTCAAGGTATTGAAATAATAAATGCGACCAGCGTGCGACTTCGACCTGCATATTATCCAAGAATTGCCTACTGAAGTAACTGTTTGAACGGTATCTGGTTGAACAGAAGATTGAAGTGGTTCACTCATCTGCAAAAATTACAATGAATGATTTTTTACAAGCACTCAACCGGCGTATTTGGAATGTTGTTTCTAATCAAATTCAACCAAAACTTACTGTAACGCCGTTCCGTGATATCTATATCTTCACAGTTTCATTGTAAACCAAAACATTGTACGTAAGCAAAGGAGTAGTAAGTCTATTTTTCTTCACATTCACAAATTCTTCGCACGCTCAGCGCTCGTTTTTGCCAAAGTTTTTGGAAAACTTTGACATTGACACTTGACATTGACATTGCTTTGCTTTTTGACATGAAGGGTGCTTATTTTTTAATGTTGCTAGCGTAGTACATACCCATAGTGTTGTAACAATTCAATTGTACGCGATTAATTGAACTTGTGATAAGATTTTTTTGGAATTTTACTTATTAGGATAAATTATACATGAAACGTTAGATAAATCTACAAATAAACGTAATACATAAAACAGTTTTTTTAAAGAGTAAAAAAATCTAAGTTTCTCTTGCAAGATAAATTCTTTTGTATAGTCTACCTACATTATTATTATAACCTTACCTTATTTGACTTTTTAATACTTTCAATAAATTAATTCATTGACATAATTATGTTTTTTGTAGGATTCCTGATTTTGATGAGCAGATTTTAGGGGTCATCCATAAAGTACGTCACACGTAAAGGGGGGAGGGGGTGGTCGACAAAGTGTGACATAGTGTGACAAGGGGTGGGAGGGGTACTAAGTTTCGTGACATCACATTTCAAATTTCATATGATGTTCAAATCAAATTTCATTTCATATGATGTTGATTTCATAAAAAAGTACTTAATTTAAATGGAAATAAAACTAAATTCGGAACTGCTGTTTTAAATTAATAATTTTTCGATGTGAAATTGCAAAACATGTGACGTCACACTAGAGAGGAGGGGGGTCTCAGAAATGTGACCACCTGTGACAAGGACGGGAGGGGGGCTCAAAAATCATGAAATTCGTGTGACGTACTTTATGGATGGCCCCTTATTTGAATATTTAAAAATCGATTACTAACAAAAATTGAATCAATTTGAAACTTTCTATTATTTATTAAGGATCAACACTATTTTTAAATTACGAAAAAGTGGCCACCCCCCACCCCAAATGTCATTTTGGTCTATCTAATTAAAAATCAGAGTAGTTATAGGGTAGGGTTATAATAGGTTATATATATATATTGCGCGACTGACCATAGAAATACTATTGAACAGAAAGAAATTAAATCACTAATAAAGGTGTACTTAGCATAGTTATATCTTATTAAAACAAAATTATCACTTAAACAATACATAAATGCAATTCAAATTGTACTATTTATATAAATCTTGTCTAAATGTTAAAAAAGCAATTAAATACATAGAACTTTGAGCTTATTTATCTATAACTATGAACTAACAATGTATACTATTGAATTATAGTATGAATGTATCATTTCTTGTGTATCCTTAACAATGTGATATCTGAACTTCGATAATTAACATGTTGTTGATCTTCAGGAACTTTTTCTATGTTAAAATCCTCAGTAAGCTTCTCAAAAAAATTATCCCACAAACTTTTTTGAATATCAGAATCTCGCATTTCCTGAGTTAAATAAATTGTTGGCTTCTTTATTATGCTCTTAGTGAGACATTTCAATGTCTGTATCAGTGGTTCAATAGCCTGTAACACAATATGTTATTGAAACAAACAAAAAAAAATAGTTTTAACAAATTCAAATAAAAAAATACTTTGTTACCTCTTCATAATAAACACAATCAGCCATTACAATCATATCAAATTCTTCTTTGAGTATTTCTGAAGTGTTGTCTCCCCACACAAGTGATTCTGCGGTGGCGTAACCACCCATGCTACCAACTTTTGTTTTGTTTTCATTGATGTTTAATCGTAGCAGTGGCAAAGCTTCTGGTAAATCAGTAAGTGTTACTTGGGCTCTAAAATAAGCAAATTAAATGTAGAGAAGACTGGAGTTAGAACAACCATTAGAAAATTGAAGAAAAAAACTGACCCTAAAGTAGCAGCTGTGAGACCAACTACTCCAAGTCCCGATCCCAATTCTAATACTTTGATACCACTTAAAAAATCTGGTTTGTGCTGGCTCATAGTTTCAAGATATTTCGCTAAGACTAAAGAAGCATCCCAAACAACACAGTTAACATCTCCTTCCATTTTTTGGTAGATTTTCAACGTTTTTAAACATATTTCGATATCAATCTCCCTGGGAAATAAATCATTAGCTTGGAAGCTTGGTCTTCTGTGAGACATTATTACAGTTAAGCTATTCGAAACAAGTTTTTCAATAATAAACGTAGTTCCGCCTGTGCCTTGTGCTTTACATACCCACCAAGGAACATTTATTACCCAACCACTGAGCAACTAATCATTAGTACACCCAACCAAACACAAAACAAACAAACATATAAAAATACTACAAAATCTACTACTATGCTATTCATGCCCCTTGAAACATACAGTTATCTCTTTTTCACTTATTGACCAAAGTACAAAAATTTTAAATGCAATGCGTCCACACTGCTCTCTCATTGGCTTTTTAAATTAATTGGGTAATTCTTCCGATCGATTCCGTTGTAAATGTCAAATAATTGACAGTGACAGATTGTATTTATTTGTTTAATTAGCTGTCGAGTAAGGCAAAGGTGTTTTCTTCTTAGGTTTTCTTAAGGTGTGTTCAACAGAAAACAGCTGTCAAGCGCTGATTAACAAAATCAAAATGGCGGATCCTATCTGACAGACAACTTGTGGAGTGCAAATAAAATCTGTCCTCTTCCCTCCTGCCTTCATATGGAAGAAAACTACTCACCCACCAGTTGCTGTGCTGTGTTGGCTGACTGGCTGTGGTAGCGTGGGTGATGGGACTGATGGGGCTGATCAGATGCCATGATGGCATATGGCATGCATGGATGGTGATGATGACATGGTAAATGCTAGCGCTTTATTTAAGGGAAGTTTCCTCCTGCTGGCTGACAGATCCATAGATTTACATACGTTATTTCTATATGGCAAGACCGTGATCATATGACAGTCAACCACATTCTATGGTTGTCAATGATTGATCATCTATTTTCGAACAAAATGGCTGTGAAAATGGCTCTGTTTTGGATATCTCTCGTTTTAGCAGTAATAGGTGAGTTTTGGCCACGTTACCCTCTGACTAAAAAGTACTTTTAATCAACTAAATGACTGTACTAAGCTTTCCTAACTTATTGATTTTGTAAAGGTTCTGATGCCTCTGGGGAGTTCACTGTTCTGCATAGCCCGAAGTCTCTGAAGTTCTCCGGAGCCAGTAAGACTCTTGAGAGTTTATTAAAGGAAATCTTCTCGGCTTCTCTTGGTCTGTCCGTGGAAGAGGTAAGAATAATGGATATAGTCATTTGTACTGTTGATGGACATAGCACTATCATCTTAGATTTAATATCTTCTTACTTTCAGAACTCTGAATGGAATGGACTCTCAATTGTCGATCCATTTAACACTCCCGAAGCCGTGGTCGAGGTATACATTGATGGAGTGTCAACTCTTGGAGGTGCTGTAAGTGCTCACACAATATACTATATCATTTGCCTTGTGGTGAATTTATTTACTGAGTCTCCTCCATCACACTTTTGTTAACATAAGTAACACAATTTGTTCATAAATTTCTTGCCTCTCATGTTTTCAGGCTGAGTCAAAGTCAGTCTACCCACTGACAGTAGATGAATATGAACCTGATACATTTGAAGCTGTAAAACACAGGATCAACCAGCGATTCACGAATGGTGGCAATAAACTGGTTAAGATTGACTTGTCTGACATTGATCAGGTAATATTCATTCAAGCTTAATGCATCTAATATTCAGATGCAAACAATATTTTTGGTATGACCTAACTAATGTGTCTTAAATTTTTAGCTTACATCCAGAGCTGATGTCTTTGGGGAAATAAGCCCACCAAAAGTGGAGAAAGTATCTTTGCAACATTTGAAGTACTCTGTAGAGGAAGATTACCAGTTCCTTTCTGAATTGGAAGGTCTTAAAGCTCTTGCTAACCATGTAAGGATTTTTTTTATGTAAACTACTGATTGAAAAGTATTGTTAACATTCTATACTTAAATATATTTTTTATTACAGGTCAGAACATTGGCCCCAGACAATATTGTTGATTACTACTACTTCAGGTTCCGTTCCCTACATGCTCTTTCAGATTTCCATGGACCAAACTCTTTACAAGCCAAAGAAGCTAAAAAGCTATTAGGTGAGTTCACACAGGCATGAATATGTGTTAAATTCCTTTACTGTATGTTTTATTTAAACAAGTGTATGATGAAATGATGATGAATGTATGACCTATTTTTAATCTTTTAAGGTCACGCCCTAGAAAATTTGAGCTACTCCTTTGTAAAGGCGTATGATGGATCAGTTCTTGTAACTGCTGTGACTACTGATGTTGCTCATACTCGCCGTGCGATTCGTTCGGTCAATGAATTGAAACAAGAAACAGTAAGTTTTAAACAAATACAATAATGAAGTAGGTATGATGAATGTAAAAAAGCTAAGAAAGTAACAAAATAATTGAAGCTCTGTCTAATGTTGGTAACAATAATAAAAATATTTAATATTTATTTTTAATTACTTTAATTTTTTCAGCCCAAGAACATCAGCAATGACAATTACAGTTCTGATTACTCGGCTATCTTCAATATCATCCTGTGGTTCGGAGTAATATTCTCCTTTTCTTTGATTGCCATTGTCTATGCTCTTATGGACATGGACCCTGGCAGAGACTCCATTATTTACCGTATGACAAGCACAAGAATGAAGAAAGACAACTAAATAAATTAGTTTGTGAAGATCACCCAGAATATTATTCTGATTGTTATAGTAAATAGATTCCTACTAATTACACCTGGGACATTTACTGTAATTCATTTCTCTTTTGAAACATTGTTTACTTAAAAATCACTATATTAGTATATTTACAATGTTTGAACAGGTAATGTAAAAATTAATTAGTTTAAATGATTTGTTGAAAATGTAAGAGCAGTTTATATTTATTTGCAGTTATTGTACATAAGTGTTACTAATATTTACTGTATGTAAGTAGTTTACGAATGGAGTACAATATGATCATCTGTAAAAATAGTTATTATTCTGTAGTGTTGCAACACAAGTGATGCAAGTGTGGATTAAATCAGTCTAAACAATAAAATAAATGTTTATGTGCAACCCTATGCTATGTGTTGATATAATTTAATGGCTTATTCAGTATTACTACTGTTCTACGAAATTAAAGGTGTTCGAAATTAAATCAATATAAATAATAAACATTCCGACTGTGATATTGGTTGTTTTTACTAAGTCTACCTCGTGCTATGTTAATCTTGCATAAAATTTTAGCTAAATGATGAGCAACATGGAATGTCTTGAAGTTAACATTTATTTTGTACATGACTTTCTTACTGCTTGTTTTCATTTTAACTATATTCAAATTTTTTAAATTTACACTTTCAATGACACTACAAATAAACAGACCAATACCAGTTTAGAATAATAAAAACTTTGATAATTAATTAATATTTTATTTATTCAAGTAAGCACCGTACATAGTCCAGTTTAAATTGATATATTTGAAATAATATTTTCGTTTAAGCTTAATTAGTTCAATTAAATTACAATAACTGATGGATAAATGATTAAATTTCTTAAATTATTTAATGAAAGTACATATAACAAACAATAATATCCAAACAAAATAGGCATTTCAAGTTTTTCTGATTTTGTTTGTATTTAAATAAAAAGCAGGCACAGTTGGTATATAATAAAGATAGCCATTACGACAGACAATAATAAAATTGCACTCGGTAAAATGTACTAGTGTCAGGCAAAGATTTATTTAATTTGCATAGTGAAAAAAAACACTAAATACACAACATTAATAAATTATGCATACACGTCATTAAATGACACTGTCTCAGAGTAATTCACACATACTAGAAAAAATATATTTGTAGGTAGTTAGGCACTTAATGGCACATTCATTACTTGTACAAAAGTTTACCTTATGTTAAAATACAAGTTCATAGTCACATCGTTACTTACAGTACTAGACAGGCACCAAATTAATTAATTAATATTATACATGTCTTAATTATAGAAGTTATTCCTATAAAATAGATATTATTTCATAGTGAGAGGTTAGTCATTAGTATATAATATAAATCAAATCAAACTTAAAGCTAGTGCGTCTACAGGAGGTAGTAAGACAGTGCGTTCCCGTAAATATGCTCCCCAAAATCCGCGCTACGTGTTCTACAGCATCTATCGGAACTAGGAACGTTTAGGGATAATTCACAAAAAAATACTCCTTCCTATGATCTTATCATTTGTCGACCTAACCTTTGGGTAATAGGCATGGCCGATTCAAATCGTATATAGATATTGAAACATATATTGGATCAATATCGTGATATCCGATATCGCCCCGCATCAAAACTATATATTTTAAAAACACTATTGCCGTATCGATGTGATACGATACGCCTCGATATTCATGATTCATAGATATTGGAATATCAAACCGTATTCCGATGCAATACGGTTTAGCTTGCGCTACGATACAGATATGATATGAATGAGAGAGTCTGTGTGTGAGTGAGACGGCAATAATTGGAGATTCGTAGGATTCTAAGCTTTAGGCGTATGGCAATAATGGTCATTTGAATACTTTCTTGTGAATGTATGCATATTTTTAATAGACTTTATTTTGTCAACGTTAAGAAGCATTTTCGATTTGCAATATTATGTTACTTTCTCTGACCTTTGTCCTTGAAATCATAGCTCCGACCGGCTATGATTACCAACAAATTACCAACTAAGTAAACTACTTTAATTTATAAGACTGTTAGTTAAAGCATTTTCGATACAGTTAAAGTTCATAATCCAAACAGATTAAGGAAGAAAAACATTACACTTATGATACGATATCACGGTATACAGTTTCAGAAAATATCGTTTTACGCCGGCACCTGGCATCAGGCGGTCTACTACGAAAAACGAAATCCTTCAATAGGACTATCGTTTTTCGGATCCGAATTTTTTGTAGTACGGAATCCCTACTACAAAATGCTTCGGCTCCGCAAAACGATTATCGTATTGACGGATTCAGTTTGTCGTGGGAGGCCCTCAGTTCCTGCGCACGGTGTAGTGGTGCGCGCGGCGCAGGCGGCGGCGCAGCTCGGCGGGCAGGCGCTCGTAGCAGCGGCGGCACGCGGGCCGCTCGTCGTACTCGTAGAACTTGCTGCGCGTGCTCAGCGCCGCGTCGCACACCGCGCACGCGAAGTGGTGCACGCACCACGCCTTGTTCAGCGCCGTGAACACTGCGAATGAATACCACGCACACGGTTTATGTTACTGAACTGTGTTATTGTTAATGTTCCGCCGCTGATTGAACTCTGTAATTCTGTATACCCTAGCGGTTGAGCGGTAGAGAATACCTTAAGGCATTAGGTTCGCCCATAGTACAACTAACATAAAAAAGTAAAAAGAGTAGGGACAGACAGACGGACGACGAAATCCTATAAGGACTCCGTTTTTTACCTTTCGAGGTACGGAACTCTAAAAATCATAAAAGTCATTTATTTTTGCATATATATATATATATATATATTTAGCCATAACTCTTTCATTTGAGCCTTAGTCGAGATTTAATCCCCACATTTTTTTAAATGTATTCCAAAATATTATTAAAAACGATTAGTGTACCGTTACTAAATCATTGTTATCTTGACTTGTATCAGGTAGTTTTTGTCTACTAATAAGCTATCAACATCATCATTATCAGCCAAATAACGTCCACTGCTGAACCAGAACATAGTTCCCCCCACGGTTTTCCACAGCGACCGGTTGTGAGCGGTCACCATCCAGTGTGAAACACTAATAAGCTAAAACGCCTTATATACAGGGTGTCCCGTAAGTAGTGGTTCAACCGAAAACCGTAGATGGATGAGGTCATGATCTATCAGAATAGGCCAACATGGGTTAAGAAAAGTCTCATGGTTTAAGAGTTATTCAATAATTTATATTTTTTTCAAAAAATTCGACTTACGTCGCTTTCGCTCTCACCATTATTTTAATATAGCGAAAATTAATGTTTTTCTGAATTATTATAATTCTTGCATAATAGATCATGACCTCATCCATCTACTGTTTTCGGTTGAACCACTACTTACGGGACACCCTGTATAATGATAAAAAACTTCACTCACCATCTCCGGCAATGACCTGGTTGCAGACGTAGCACAGGTTGCCGAAGAGCTGATGGTAGTGCTGTTCGCAGTACGCGAGACCTTTCTTCTCGTAGTGCCGGTGACCGTGGAACGGCTTCTCGCATTTCGCGCAGACGAAGTGCTGGACAAAATAATACTATTAATATAATAAAAGCGAGAATGTGTCTGTCTGTTTGTATTTTCTCCAGGTTTGAAGGTACGTTTATAATTTTATGTACAGACATTGAGCGTACCAGATACGTTCCGTGGCAAAACCGCTGAACCAATTTAGATAAGTGCATATAGGTTGACTGATAATGATAAGGTGCAATGAGGGCTAACGCGTATGAATTCGCCGCTAGAGGCGCTTGTGTAGCGTGAGGTCTCCGAAATGTCAAATGTCACTGTTTGTGGGTTATTATGTAGCGTGAGGTCTCCAAAATGTCAAATGTCACTGTTTGTGGGTTAAATGTGCGGGTTTATTTATATTTAGATTAATGTTTCGAATATTTAGCAATAATTTCCATTAATTATGGAAAAAACTAGTTACGGATCAATGAATGAGAGTGTTTTAAAAGGGGGACTAAGAAAATAAAATTTAAATATTTAATAACTTGTGTACTTTTTCCTCTTTTCCTATCAAAGCTGGACTGCGGCATACCCGATGTATTATAATAATATTAAGATTTAATGGCAAACATGATTTTTTATTTCTCCATCATGAAAATTTACTAAAATTAATTTATTTAAAAGCTATATTCTGGACCTCACGCGACAGTGGCGCCAACCGCCAACTAGTGAGCACGAAAACGGTAGCCCCCATTAGTTTGAGTCTCAAGAAAGATTTAGATATTGATAGAGGACCTTTTTCAGCTGTCTACCTACCTCCATGAGAGCTGAATTTTGGTTGAAGGCTGCTGTTTATTGACGGTTTCGTGGACCATTACGGTAACAGTCCACAGTGTTACCTTACACCAAGTTGCGCACAACGCCGTCAAAATAGTGTATCTACTGTACGGAAGCTCAGGTAACGGTTCATATTTATAAATCTATTTACTCTCCATAAAAGAGAGAGAGATACCGAATATACAAATGTAAGCTTATGGTTCTTATACTTTTTAAAATGCCTCACAATTATGTTCCTATTATTTAAATTATATGGTTGTTTGTAAGTATTGTTTATAATGTAGTAATTAATAATATGGGCCTTGATTATTTGTAATTTATTGCCTAAATTATATAAGGGAACAAATTATACAACGCAGGTGTTTTCAAAGTGTGTTGCGTTTTCTTAAGATTCAAGAGTAAGTTAATCCTTACACAAATAAACACATACCTCAACATGCCAATGCTTGCCGAGCGCAGTGACGATCCTCTCCTCTATGGGGCGGCGGCACGCACCGCAGATCGGGATGCCCATCTTGTCGTGGCAACGCAGGCAGAACAGGTTGTTCTGTTAACATAAATAAGCTTTATAGTTACTTAGTTGTGATTGATTTTCGTTTCTCCTTTCTAAGAATACCCCTTCCTCTAAACTCATAACTTCTTTTTCCAAAAGATGTCTGGAAGATCATTTATAGCGATGACACCACCTACATTGAACGAATTTGTAAATATTCTGTGTGATGTGCAATAAAAAGTAATTTTATCTCAACACGCTCCGGGACACTATTCCAGACACAATAGATGTTTTGTTTTCACGTCTGTAGGCGTTCACTGTCCCGGAACGTGTTAAGGATCTATTCACCGATGACTTACTTATGTAGGTTGTGAGTTTTGTGTTTAACTTATTTGAAAATGAATTATTTCGTTAAAAAGGAACATCTGAAGATTGTTTACAATATTAGACAAGCAAAGAAGAACAGACTTTAGTACGTCACTCACCACAACTATTATAAGTAAACCGCTTCGTTGAAACTTCGCCTGCGGGGCGGCGGGGCGCGGGGGGAGGCGAGAGCGGGAGATGTGAGCGGCGCGGGCGGGTGTATCCGCGCCGCCCGCATCTGCCGCCCTGTGCCCCGCAGGCGAGGTCTCAATTCGCGGTCTACCTATAGACATGAGTTGATTTGACTCGGGACCACAGCAGTTGCAATACAGCCGAAACGTCGAGCAATGAGTACTGATTAATAGCAACTCATAAGTTTTTATTCGCGTTTAGACCAGTCATGTCTAATACTTATTGTAATGCAACGCGAAAGTTTAAAATCCTACGTGACTCACCACGTCGTTGGCGGCGTACCCCGGGCGGTTCTTGACCTCGCGCGCGGTGTGGTCGAGCTCGACGCCGCAGGTCGCGCACGTGAAGTGGTATCCGTGGTACACCTCGCCGCGGTAGCGCAGCGGCTCGCCGTCGATCACGCCACTGGTCACATTTCAATTACAATTAGCTTTTGTTACTCTCTAATGCCATGTTCAAGAAAGAGGCGGCACCAGAAAGCTTGTTACCTATACAGGGTGTCCCAGGAAACTCTCGTAACGTCTCGTAAACTATTAAATATCGCGGAACATACATTGGACTCAAACGTTGGGTATTAGTATCCTCTAACCCCAGACCTTCGCTGGTACAGGTTTCCTGGGACACCCTGTATAATGCTATATGCAAGCAAGCAAGAGACGGCACCAGAAAGCAGGATCACCTGATAAGAAGATAGCAAAATGACAGGCTTAACTTGGGACTACACTGGACGAGAGTGGCAACCAACAGAGTCCTATGGTAACAGTTGCAGGAGGCCAATGCCAAACGGCACACCGAGTTTTGAGACATTTTGAGACTTTTTAACAAGTTGACATATTATTTGTAAAGTATGTAGTAGTAAATAAAGGCTTATCTTGTCTAATGCCATGTAAAGCAACACGAGATATGTAGGAATTCTTCTTCAATTCATTCAATTGTCATTGTCTGATGATGAATTTGATGACTTCATAAAAATAAGTTTCGTTAGGCTGTTTATTCTTGCCTAACTGGCACAGTATCCAATAATAATACCCTAATTAATAAATGTACTCGTAGATAGGTATGTCAAGGAAACTTGAGAAAACAGAATTAGTTCTTCAAATTCTATTTTACCTTATATAGAACAAGACAAAGATCCATTTATGAATCATCATCCTGAAATTTTGCCTTCTCTCGTTTCAAATTCAAAAAATAAGAAGTCATAATAAAGCCTCAGATTAAAGTCTTAGATTGGAGACCCTTCGACCAAAAGCCCAGCGTAGGACGTCCACCGACAAGATGGACAGACGACATTGTAAAGATCGCAGGATCACACTGGATGCAGACCACTCACGTCCGGTCACTCTGGAAATCCATGGGGGAAGCCTATGTTCAGCAGTGGACGTCCATTGGCTGATGATGATGAATAAAGCCTTAAATAATAATATAGATTAACTCACTGGCACTTATGGCACATGTAGTTCTGCAGGCCGTCAGCCTTGATGCGCGCGTTACAGCTGTGGCACAGCGCGCGGCCCGCGTGCTTGATGAAGCCTGCGTCGGCCAGCTCCAAGTTGCACTCCTCACAGCGGAAGCAAGCCGGGTGCCAGTTCGCGTTCATCGCTTTGATCACGCGCCCGATTATGAACTCGCCTAGACATTTTACAATAGTTAACGTAGTATGTTACGCACTCATCACACGAGTTAGTGATGTAACCATTAATACATTTCTTTACATACCACATTTTCCGCAGCATGGGGCGAATAGCACCTGGAAATCACGCTCGCAGTACTTTCGCCCTTCAAACTCATAAAAGATTCCCTCTGGAAATACTCGGAAACACTGCGCGCATCTGTTTGGAACAAAACGGAACATTGATTAAAAATTTAAAACACAAGTATTCGCGTTAACTTCAAAATAAGTATGTGAAACAGAATATGTAATTTTTTTATACAAAAATAGTGAGTATTTAGGCACTTATTTCCATTTCATTTTGTTAGTGATTGTTAAGTAAAAAAATTCAATAAAAAAATATTGTGTTCTTAAAAATATCTATTATACTTACACAAAACAGTTAGTATGCCAAAGTTCTCCATTTGAGTTTACAATCTTCTTGTTGGTTTCAAAGCCTTCCCCACAGCGGGTACAAAACATATTTTCTAGGGACATGGTGGCGATGCTAAAACACAAAATGTTTCATTAATTTTGAACTATATTTACGTTTAATATAAGTTCTATTATAAGCATTAATCATGTTAATCTTAGTAATGATGTTGGGCAAATTTTGAGGAAAAATATTATTTCCTGTTAGGTACTGAAATATAAATGTTGCTGAATATATGCACTACCTCAATGCATTGGTAAAGTTTTATGAGTGATGAGCATTCTAAACTAATGAAATACACATATTTTACTGGGTTTACGGCTAGATAGCTATTATTGAAAAAAATTTATAGTGTTTTCTAATCCTATTAATTTTTATCTTGTTATACAGGGTGTTTTGGGATATCATGTGCCTGGCAATGGCTTATATTGTGAGTCATTTGCTAACATTCTTAGCTAAAAAATGCTACAGGTCATGAAAACATCCAAAAACTCCATAAACTTTCTCATTATGTGATCCAGGTCGCAAAAAGCTGCAAATAAAATAAAATTAATTTTTTTTTTCAAGACAATCAATTAAGTAAAAAAACTGATATTACAAAAATCTGTTTTTTTACCCTGATTCCTAGCAGTCAGGTACGAAGATGTAAGAATCAATTCATAATTTATGGTTTTTCTTAAAAATATGCTACATCAATGCAATTATGTTTATGTTAAAGCTATGACAACAATCATATTTTTGTGAGCTACGAATATATACATAGTTAATACAGGCAAACGTTAACTTCATCAGTATGTAAAACAACTGAGTAACAATTATTTACTTAAAAGCCAGGTAAGTTTCGTGTGGGCCAATGGATATGTGTAGGTGCCAATGAGTAATTCTGCTTGTAAGTAGGTTAGCCACTCCCTGTTCACCAGATGTTGCTTACCCTGGCATTTTTACTGTAAAACTAATTCACTATATCAAACTCGAACACCAATTAGTTTTCTGAAGAATAAGAATAACACAAATCAATCCAGAGCCTATATTGGAAAGGACTCCAATGATGTAATGGGGACCAAAATAGAACAAAGTTTACATTTTATGAGTAATAGTACCAGGACTTACATGGTAAATAAATATTGTAGATGTTGTGACTACACAGAAACGTTTAATTACTGTGAAATCTATTTTTGATGTTTCTTCAGAATAAATAACAAGAAAGCACGATAGAAAAACAAAAATTGATTTGATAAAACGAAGCTCAACAAACTAAAAAAAAAACCACTTTATTTTGACGTTTAGAACCACAGATTAAAAGTATAGTATTATTTGTTATTGAGCTGTTGAGCACAGATTAGTAAGAGTATGTCTAACTCTCTGGTCTAACTATGTCTTTTTTTCTTGACAGCGATACTGCTGTCATGGCAACGAGTTACTACTTAGAGTTACTATGATTTAGATTAGAACAGGCAATCTGACTGACTTTTTTTTGGTTGAGGAAGTTCTTGGCCTGGAGAGTCCATTGGCCGTTCACTGGCGTAATCAAGCAGTGATGCCTGCCACGTTTCCAGCACAGATTGCCAGTGCAGCCCAGACTACCGGGCGGGGGGGAACAAGCAGCAAAATAGCTTACATATCATATCTGTGCGACAATGGCAATGGCGCCGATGGCTACATGGCTAGCCAAGGCCAACCAAACCAAGCCAAGCCCTCCTCTTCAGTCTGCCTGCCTGCAGACATGGCATAGCTATTAAAAATGTAACTGCCAATGTCAATGCCTGTGTCAGTCAACTGTCAAGTGTCATCTCAATCAACAACAAGAGCTGTCAAAAAGTGCGCTTAGAAACAAGGCGAATTTAAAATCTGTAGATATTCACAAAATATCAACGACACACAGTAAATCATGGATAAAACGTCTTTCAACTCTCTCAAGGAAATGTTGCTTGATGAACGAAAGCTTGTCACGTACGTATCCCTTAGCAAAGACTTATGCATTCATGTGAATGAAAGTAAGTCACTACTCAAACAAATCGTTGATTATCTGAAGAAGAACGAGCCTGATATTCAACTTAACATTAACTACATCGTATCTGGATTGCTGGACAATAACAAAGCACAAACTACAGTCTGTAATGAAACAGAACTAGAGGATTTAAAAGACAAACTCAAGGCAATATTCTATCAACATTTGTATAGCGTCAGTGTGGGATCATCAATAGTAGATAATGTTTCATTTATGGCACTAAATAAGTTTGCTGATTTTCCACTGTGCACAGGCCTAGTAAAAAGTCAGTTGTGTGTTAAAAGGACATCTGACGAAATTGGAGGATTAAAAACTACCAGCCAAGAAAATTTTAAAATAGATCAGAAACCAAGCGTTTTTGGCCATAAAGTAGTCAAAGAAGAAAAAAAACAAATCAAGAATAATTTTGTGGAAGCCAAACAAGTAACAAAAATTCAAGAAACTAAGTCTGAGCCAATTATAAAAACTGAAATTACTTCACCAAAGAAAGATTCTTTGGTAAATGGCAAAAATAATACCAAGTCTCAAAAAGGCATAGCAGGCTTCTTCAGCAAGTCAAATAGTGTCCCTGCTAAAAAGGTGGTCAATGGCAACAAAGATACAGAAAAGAAGAAAAAAATAGATAAGCCTGATATTGTGCCTAAAGTTGAAACAGAAGAAATGGAAGTAGACGAAGTTGCCCCTAAACAGCAGGATAAAGATCTGAAGAAAAAGGAAACTGTAAGAGAATCAAAGGAGAAGAACAAATCTCTCAGTACTATCAAAAAGAATGCTAAAGTTGAGAAGAAAAGAAAGAGAGTGCTGCATGTCTCTGATAGCGAAAGTGAAGATGAAAAGAATGATCCATTTGTGGAGGAACCCATGCCTAACCCAGATCTAGATTCTGAAGATGAAATTCCCCCAACACCTTTAGTTAATACAGTTAAGATTACATCAGGAATCACAAACCCTAAGAAAAAAAGAAAAATTGTTGACAAGACATACACTGATGAAGATGGTTACATATTAACTAAAAAGGAAGAAGTTTATGAGAGTTGCTCTGAAAATGAAGAAGTAAGTGTGAAAGAAAATGTCCATCATGTTAATAAGGTAAAGGTGGAAGTTTCACCTCCAGAGAAGAAAACTGGGACCAAAAATAACAAAAAGAAAATTGCTTCACCTCAGAAAGGAAAACAAGCCACATTGATGAGTTTTTTCAAAAAAGTGCCTCAGAAATAATGGATATGTACAAATATCATCTTGAGTTAAGTTATTAAAAGCCTTTTTTATCATGTGATGAAAGTTGAACTAGAGCTTGTTTTATTTAGTTAGGACCGAAGATAAAGATTTTCAGTTTTTTATGAATCATGTATTTTTATTACTCACATTTATGTTATTAATAAAATGAATAACCATTAAATTATTTTCTCAGTGTTATGTATCTGCTAGTAACAGGAACAGGTTAAACTTAGTATTTATTTATTTTTGGTATTGTCATATATTGTAAAATATTGTTTGTACAAAATAAAAAGGCATGTTGATATTAAACTTATTATATTACAATAAAATTTCAGACTTTATTTTTCATCTTTTTGTTCCAATTGCCACCACCCAATCTGGATGAACTTGCACATCTACCAAATATGAGCATTTTGTGTTGTAGGTGGAAGACTGAACGTCTTGGCTGGATACTTGTCTGTAGGAAAAAAAAAGTTTTTTTAACTAAATAGGTACATAATCCTAGTTACAATAGAAAAAGAATTCAAGTTCACTTAAGCTGCCTTTTGACTTTTTAAATTTAAATATTGAGATAATATCTTTCCCCAATTTACAACAAATGAAGAAAATGTATATTATTAAAAAAAAATCTTCATTTTTTATGGGATCTGGAAATGGGATGGGAAAATATAGATATTTTATTCAAATCACTCCAAAACTTATTATAGCTCGGGAGATGCGCCGCTACATGACACTTTGTGTATGGACTGGTAATCGAAAGGAGTTTCATTCAAATCCTATGCGCGGCGCAGTTAAACATCTACTACTTACTTATTCTTAGCTTGATTGTCCCACAGTACTTTCACAATCCCATCCATGCCAGCTGAGCATAGCAGTGAGTTCTCTATAGACAAGTCACTTGGGTCTGACTGTATGCGGTTCGTGAGGCTGGCCTTGCCGACGGCCGACCAGTCGAGAGCCGTCACCTTCCCGTGGTGGCCTCTGTGCTCGTGGACGCACGTGCAAGCTGCTAGGTCCCAGACCTTTATTTTCTTGTCATCACCTTTAAACGAAAGAAAAATAATGTTACATTTGTACTGTTCATGAGTTAGGAGGTTTTAAAGCAGCTAACTATTAGACAGGCGGTCGTATCGATTAGGCGCCAAATTGTAGCAGTTGCATGGTGTCAGGGAGAGGGGAGTGTCATTGACTTAAAGTTATTTATTAAAAGCATCATAAATATAAATTGATGTAGTAACTACTAATTGATGGCTATAAATAAACAAATTAAGTATAGATAAATTATTCACAATAAATACCACCACTGACACGACTGTCCATAAACTTCATCCATCATCCGTTCTTATAGCCATCTTAAGAACTGCCCTACAAGCTATACTTATGGCCCATTTACACGAGGCCAGTAGACGAGCCAGTCCAATAAGCCAGACCAGTATTGCCTTAGTGAAAATAGAGCCAGGCCAGTGCATTGGACTGGCCCAAGCCAGTGGACTAAGCCAGTCCAATAGAATAGAACGGTTTCTAATTTGCTGGCGCCAGTTCTACTGGCCTCGTGTAAATGGGCCATTACACACGAAATAAAGTATTAAAAATATTATTATTAATTACAGCAGTTCAAAAGTTATCCAGCTACGAGCCTAAAGTAAAGGGTCTACTATACGTATAGTCGGGTTAGGTATACTGTAGAGCGTAGAGTGACTGACCGGCGCTGGCGAGGTAGTCGCCGGAGGGCGCGAAGGCGAGCGCGCGCACGACGCCGCGGTGGCCGCACAGCACGCGCACGAGCCGCGCGTCGCACACGCTCCACAGCCGCACGCTGCGGTCCGCGCCGCCCGACGCTATGTACGCCTCGTTCGGGTGGAACTTTACACACTAATAATGAAACAAAGTAAAAAAAAACAAATATCATCACCATTACTAAGTAAAAATAATAATATTTGAGAGCGCTTTCACATTTAGGCAACTTCAGCAGCGCGACAGTCACGCTGCTGATATTTTCATACATTAAATGACAGCAGAGGCGCGCGGCAGCAGCGCCGCTGTTTTTTATGTATGCATCGCTCTAATGTGAAGGCGCACTGACTTTGTACAAATATCGATTGAAGCATGCAGTCGTTTATTGCTGCAAACACTACAGAACACATAATTGCTGTTAGCCTATCGCTACGATTACTGCTCCCACAAAATTTTTTGGCCGATAATGACGATGTGCTGCTTCATCATTAAATCAATATTGAAATTATATGTCAGTCATGTCACTTCTAAAAAGCAATTTTGTCAGACGAGGAATCGAACCTTGTGTCTTATGCTATCCAGGGGCATACCAATCGGCCACCGACACACTAGCAAGCCTGTTGAATTTTGCAAGTGATTTGTTTAACACACTGGTTTAACACGTAGGCTGCGTGACCTACGCGTTGTTCTCACACAATCCTCCTTCTCCTCCTCGTCAGTTGCTTTTAACAAGTGCAATTTATATGCAATCAATATTGTTAGTATTATTAATATCATGTTATACATATACTCACAGTAACATCTGACATATGCCCCACAAATACTCTAACAGGGAAAGTCCTGTCTAGAGACCAGAGTTTTGCAGTTCTGTCATGAGATCCCGTTACTATGTATAGGCCATTCTTGGCCACATCCATACACCAGATTGGATAATTATGTCCTCTGTAAAATAAATAAGTAAAATTAAGTTAACCATGCAGATTAAATAATAAACCAAAAACGTAAGCACAGACAACATTTTGTAACCGCAGCCTCTGACAAACTAGGCCAACGCTTTTGCCAATTGAGCTGCCATGCAATCGATCCAACTGCCATTACGCGTGAAGTATGCATGAAATGAAAGAGCAAAATTTTAGTATGAATTATTATACCTGTAAATAGATGCACATGAGTAATCAAACAGTCTCCATGCTCTCATGGTGTTATCATGTGAGGCGGACAGAACTAGCTGCTCTTGTGCTAGTACACTCACTGCTTGTATAGGACCAGTGTGCCCTCTAAGAGGTAATCCTGTACCTACTTGTCTGAAACAACCACATTAAACATCGTTAGTGGAAAGGCATGGGGTGAAATAAGTTCTTGTTTATCTATACTAATATTATAAGACTGAAGAGTTTGTTTATTTGATTCTGCTAATTTCAGGTATAGCTTATTTATAGGGGAGGCCTTATGGCTAAAAAACATAATGCTAAGATCTGCGAGAAAGGAGTAAAATAAATATGAGCGGACAAAGTCGTGGGGCCCGTGCTAGTTTCCAAATGAAAGAATTTAAACTTACAGAGTGTTATCCTCTGGCGATGGTTCAGGTGGCATAAAGCAAGCCAACTCAAACTCTGAAATGTTACGGTTGACTATTCTCTTGACATTGTTTTGTCCCAGATCCCACAATCTTATTTCAGAGTTGCTGAATCCTCCACACAGCAAATTGCAATAGGGGTCTGTCTTTGCACATATTAATCTGCAAAAAAAGAAAAGTATATTAATCCCCCTTTTTTATAGTTATTATCCTATTTGGGCAGAGACGAATCCAACAAAATAAAAATAATGAGAATCGGTCCACCCATTCTTGAGTTATAATAAGTCATGTAACTGACACAACTTTGTTTTATGTATAAAGAGTAAAATGAAACTAATAACTACAAATATGTTTACACTTACTGAGAGTCAGGTGCAGCAACTTTGTACAGCTTCAGGGGTGCCATTGATTCTCTAACTCCTTTGATAGCATCCTGTAAGTCCCGCAGTTCCTTGTCAACACTTTGATATTCAGCATGCCCATTGCACTTTGAGAATATATCTGAAATAATTGTATACATATTAAAAAAAAAAGTAAAGTTAGCCTGTAAGCATCCCACTGCTGGGCAAAGGCTTTACCTCAAATGTAAAAAAAAATTAAAAAAATTAATGTATACATATTAAATGTGTAAAATATAAAAAAAAAAAACTGAAATAATTGTACATATAATAAATGGTGTAAAATATAAAACTGGTGTAAGGGTAAGTACATTCAAAATAAAAAAATTACCATTTGTGTCAGTGACTTTTTCTTCAGTATTTATTTTGGTTATATTAATTTCATCCTCCATTTGATCTTCATCATCCTGGAAATTATGATTATTAATTAAATAATTGTAAGCTTTACCATACTATTTCATTTTAAATTTACTGAGCTGCATCATACTTACAGAGTTCTTTTTGTTTGTGTCACTGTTTATGTCGATGTGGAACCAGGTTTGTAATACTTGAATCAATAAGACATGACCTTGTTTAGCCAAATAGGCTTTTAGCATGTTAAGGGCATCTTGGGAGAGGTACACATCATATTTGCATGATCTACAATAAAATGTCATAGATTAGTTAAAGCAAACTATAAAAATATTGAAGTTTTCTTATACCTTTTTACTCATGAAAAACATACCTAAATGCTGCTATAGATGGTCTTGCTTCTACTTCTTGCAATGTGTATATGGAACCTATATCATCAAGTATTTGGTTCATGTAATCCTTTTCTGGTGTTTCATTATCTATGGTTCCATTTTGTAAGGAATTAAACAGCTGTTCTAGACTGTTAGGCCGGTATAAAGCTGAGGGTAGGTTTCCATCTATTGGTTGATGGTAAGACAAGTCCTTTTGAGGCAATGTGGCTGAGTGTCTCTTGAGAAACATTTGTGCTTGTCCCCCGTGTCCTCCTCGAAGCATTTCTAGGTAAAGGTGGCAGAGTAAAGGTGAGAGTAACCCAAGAAGTTCATTTTTTACCTTCTCTACATTTACCTCTTTGATGAAGTTTACCAACCTGTAAATAAATAACCAGATGAATGTGACATTAACAGGTGCTTGCAACCCAAATATAATAAAATAGTTATTATACCTCGTGTACTGGATATCGTACTGTCCAGGATCGTTATTGATGCAGGAGAACAATATTGAATTGGCTCGACTGGCTTCGCACTGGACTATAGTGGCGACCGCCATTTGCTCAGCACTTCTGTTCAGAGAATTGTTACTACTAAACAAATCTATGTCCTGCAAAAATATAAATAGGTCTTTAATCAGTCAGGTATCAAACGAATGCCGAGAGTCGCATAACAATGGAATTTTTATTGTGTCTCGTTTACACATACTTGACGAGTTAAATATTCTGCCACCAAAAAATGTAATAAAATAACAAAGCGAACGAGAGCGCGTTCAATGCGTTCATACTTACGGGGTAATTCCGCCGTTCTAGGTAAGAAGTAACAGCAGCTTTGACTGCATCATTTCGAGTTTTTTTAATCAAAGACATTGAGTAAATAATTTGATGTTTATTAACTTATAAATCCGTAGCAATCGAAAAATCACGCTCCCACTCGAAAATAAACATTTTTGACAAGATTTGTTTGACTGGACGAGACGAAGCGACGAGCCGACGACTGACTGACATTGACGTTGACGTAAGCAGACCATTTCTATCTTGATACATAATCTAAGATTTCTATGGCTTCAGCATGGTCTAGCTAGACCTTAGCCTGGTCCTTAAAAGTAACAAAAAAAAACCGGCCAAGTGCGAGTCGGTCGGACCCGCGCACTGAGGGTTCCGTGCCACCCTTGAATTCGGTGAACTCCACTTCCACCTAGTGAAAATATCATTTTTTGACAGCAAAAATAACATTGTTTTCAATGATGTTTTAAAAGTAATAGATACGCTACCCGGGCGCGCTATGTGAAGACGCGAAAAGATCCTAATTAGGATCTCTTACCCCCAGTCGGCGAAAAGCGATACAACGAGTGTGACGTCTCGGTTCGTGATCGTGAATTGGTTTAAATCCATCATAATGCCATCGTGTGTGTTTCGAAGGTTTACGAACTATGACAAAAAAGTTAAAAAAGCTCAGTGCATCTCGTATCACAAGTAAGTAAACAAGAATAATGCATAAATCATTGCATTTTATTATTTTTTACTTAAAATTCATTTCACAATACGATTACAAAAGCGAAAGAGAAAGAAAGTCGCTTTTTTACATGTGTGAAAAGGACGCAATGTCCTGGTGGCTTGAAGTGGGCGGTGCAGTACCGTGATTGGTCAATAGTGACGTTTGGCTGACACTTGTGCGTAGCAGAGAGTTACTAACTATCTCTTTCGTTCTTTCTGTTTCAATTATGCTATCTATTTCACCTCAGTCTAGGAATGTGGTTAAAAATAATTGCGCATGTGTGCAGTCGCTCGCGACCGGCACAGATTTGCCATTTGTTTTGTGAGCGTATAGCGTATCTATTACTTTTAAAATATCATTGATTGTTTTTCATAGTGTTTGAATGAAAGACAAAGTTATATTTGATTCAAATGTGCTATTTCTTCGATCTCATTCAAACCAATTTCCGTTGAAAGTATTTGTTGAAATCTATGACCTGTATTTAAAAAAAAAATCATTCAAATCAGGTCATTTTACTACTTTGGAAGCGGCTATCTCTCAGATGTTAACTTTTTGAAAAAAAAAATGATACGGTAACCTCAATGTCATTTTATAAGACCTAACTCCTACATGCATATGTTTGTTGAGTAAAATATTTTTATTTGGTTGTAGTTTCTTTTTTAACTTTAGGCTCTATCCATTGTTTTATCCTAGACAATCCTAAGCCTGATACAGTATGAAGAAAAGTTCATTGAATAGACCTATAAAAATAAACATGTAACATGTAATACTATATAGTTAAGAACAAATATTATAGTTAAGAATATATGCGCCAGACATATATATAAGAATATTGAAACAAAACTGCTTCACGATCATAGGATCGATGGTAAATAAAACTAGTATTCTTCCATACGTTGTATAATCAGCCACCACAAACAAAGGGTTTTACATACGTAGCACACACGCGTCTTGCTTGAGTCTTCAGTGTAAGAAGTCCCAGCGAGGTCTGTCCGCCGCCACCCGAACGGACCCGCCTGCGCCCGGCGCCTCTGCTGACACCGCGATTGCTAACAATACTATATTGACTAATATTTTCAACCATATTCAACTACAGTACAGTTAAACTTCTAAGTCAGACCGACTTGACGAAACTTTAAGGATTCTGTTTTTTTGCCATTCGGCTACGGAACCCTAAAAAACCGGTAATAAGGCACAAGGCAGGCTCAAATTTAACGTCGTGATTTACTTATAAATGAGTTTTGTCGTTTGCGACTAGTGTTGTAAGTCTACCGTAGCCTACCAAAACGCACGGAATCCTACCGGTAGGATACGGAATGCTACGGCTACGGCATACTACGTAGCTTTCGTAGATAACGTTTATTATGGAATTTGCAAGATATCATAATAAATCATGGTTATAGCACGGTTTTTTACAAAAAAAAATTGCGTCCAGTTGCTAATAGTTTTCTATGCACCAGCTTCGTCCGCAGCTTGTGAAAGAAACTATAGCACATTTGGAAAAGTACCAAATAAATAAGACATGCCAAGTCTCGCAATCGTTTTAAGTTAATTTTGTTGCGTTTTCCTAAATTTTTACTACATTATGCTCCTGCACCCATCCACTTATATAATCTTTCTGCATGACCTAAAGGTATGACTGGGAGATAATGCTTTTAGCATTAAGTCCACCTTTTGTACACTGTTACTTGTGCAATTAAGTTCTTAAATAAAAATAAAAAAAAATAAAAGATAGTCCTGTTTTACTTGATGTAGGTATAACTTTTAAAAGTGACTATTTGTATCAAAAATACTTAATTATTTTTTACTAGCTTTTGCCCGCGACTTCGTTCGCGTGGACTTCAGGTTCGTCCCGTCTAGTAGCGCAAAAAATGTGTTTTTTTACGACCTCACATTAGAAACCTCAAAAATTGTAGCCTATATGTTATTCTGATGTATAAGCTATATTGTGGTAAAGTTTCATTCAAATCCATTCAGTAGTTTTTACGTGAAAGAGTAACAAACATCCATACATCCATACATCCATACATCCATACTTACAAACTTTCGCCTTTATAATAGTAGTAAGATTTTATGTTTTAAAATGAAACTTATTTAACTAAAAATAAATAATAATCACTGTTTTAGTAAAAAGACCATGATTTGTTTCAAATTCAGATTAGAACATTCGTAATACATTAAAATGAAATCTACGTAATACCGCACCTATGGTAGGATTCCGAAGTACCGATTCCGAGGATGCTTCTTAAAATTTTAGTTTTCCGCCTTGCTTTAAAACCTCAAGGATATGTTTTATTAACATTCTTTTATTTACGCGACTTCTGAGCGCTTGAGCCATATGGCTAAAGCATGGGCTACATAATAGGGGCCCACTTCGGGACCCACTGGCCTAGAGCCAATGATGTTTTAAAAGTAATAGATACGCTACCCGGGCGCGCTATGTGAAGACGCGAAAAGATCCTAATTAGGATCTCTTACCCCCAGTCGGCGAAAAGCGATACAACGAGTGTGACGTCTCGGTTCGTGATCGTGAATTGGTTTAAATCCATCATAATGCCATCGTGTGTGTTTCGAAGGTTTACGAACTATGACAAAAAAGTTAAAAAAGCTCAGTGCATCTCGTATCACAAGTAAGTAAACAAGAATAATGCATAAATCATTGCATTTTATTATTTTTTACTTAAAATTCATTTCACAATACGATTACAAAAGCGAAAGAGAAAGAAAGTCGCTTTTTTACATGTGTGAAAAGGACGCAATGTCCTGGTGGCTTGAAGTGGGCGGTGCAGTACCGTGATTGGTCAATAGTGACGTTTGGCTGACACTTGTGCGTAGCAGAGAGTTACTAACTATCTCTTTCGTTCTTTCTGTTTCAATTATGCTATCTATTTCACCTCAGTCTAGGAATGTGGTTAAAAATAATTGCGCATGTGTGCAGTCGCTCGCGACCGGCACAGATTTGCCATTTGTTTTGTGAGCGTATAGCGTATCTATTACTTTTAAAATATCATTGCCTAGAGCAATGTATGGCCATTCTTGCGCCCCCCGGAGTCTGCGCACTGTGCCTGGGCACCGGTGGCATCGCCCTATTAACAGCACTGAGCAGTTCCTGGATCATCCAGCAATATCGTCAGGGATTACCAACAGGTCCTTTACACAGATTCCTGTTGAAAGTTAATACTATCAATTAAACCACCCCGGAGCTCAGAAGGACTTTACTGGGGTTCTTAGTCCTGGAAGGGTTTCCAATTTTCCATATACGCTGCGCTTGCGCAGTATGTCGCTATTTTTAACTAACAAGGAACGGTTGTTATTGCAGTAGTAAGTAGGTACTTATTGAATTGTCCTGTTGGATCCAGATAAGGCACAAACCTACAAACACTGCTGCTGCCATAGTACCACACATTCTTTGTGCATATATTTAATTAATCACCACAATCACATCAACGGCCCAGTTAAAGCTCAAAAAGGATTAAAGGTAGGCAAAAATCACACCTGTAACTTTACATATTGAAGCATGCTATTAGAATGTTATTCGTACTTATTACAATTAATAGCGTATGTGTGATGCATACTAATTTATAGCAATAAGTAATATGATTACGTTTCTGTAGATCTTTTATCAAAAGTTTGTGCAGTGATTTCTAAATTTCATGTTTTTTGGCAATTATATGACCGCCTTTTACTGATTAATAAATAAAGTGCAGTAAAAGATGGTCTAAGATGGTGCAACCGTGCCTCAAGTAGGTATAAGTACCTACTAATCTTCTAAACTTTTTCGCGAGTTTCTCTACCTACTCCACTTTATTAAGTACTTCTTTTTATTTCAGCGACGTTACCTATCTTTTAACGACTTTTTTCAAAACAGCCAATACAATGAATACAAATAAAACAAAAGAAATGTTAGCATGCTATTCTTTAATAATGTTAATAGCGAAATGTTTCGGAGATGAATATTTCAAAGCTGATAATATCAATAAGTATATCTTTGAGAGTCAAAATTTTACGTTCATTGACCTGACTTTGTCTGTTAAAAAACAATAATATGCTTCACTTTCTGATGACGAAAAAGCGCGGGTGCGCTTAAGAGAAGGGTATAATATCGTGTAAGTAACTTGTAATTATGTTCAATAATCTTCAAAGTACCCGTCAAGCAAGCATATCGGTACCTACTGTTTTAAACTTATCTTTTACGAAACTTTCTAGGCTTAATAACGGCATTAACGAGGGTGGATTGTGTGAAAAAGAATGGTTTGGGACAACTTTAGATTTGGATTATAAATACGACAACCCGACTGTTGAATTACAATCAGTTAAACACGAAATATATTCAAGCAAGCGACCTAAAGTTAATGCTATACCACTTGGAAATTTGATAGTACCATGTAAGTACTCGTAAGTGTATTCGTATAATCTTTAATACCTACCTATCTAACTGTCTCGTCGTCGTTGTTTTAAGTGTTTCTAGAAGCGCCAAGCTATTTTCTATCGCCCGAGAAAGACCAGCCCAAGTTCGAATCCTGGGTCCAGCCAACACATTTATGGTTTTCTGTTTTGAATTAATTCAGAAGCTCGGAGTCAGGAAGTGGCGGTGCTGGTGACATCGACTGGTCAGGCGCGGATCCAGCTCTCCAAAAAGGTTGTGGGCAGGCACGCTATGACGACGATGACACAAAAGTAAAATTTCCGACGCAAAATTAAACACTTATCAAACAAATTAACCTTAACCAAATTGTTGGTTTTCAACGCCCGTCAAGCCAATAACATGATAAAAATTATGGCGCGAGCGAGGCGAGCGCGCTACAACTCAGCTTTCGACTCATCAAACCAAAAACATAGTAAAAATTAAAGCGCGTGAGAAGCACTCGCAATACAATTCTGTTTTCGACGCTCATAAAACCAAAACAATAATAATTTTGAAAGCGCGAGCGAAGCGAGCGCGCTGAAATTCTGTTTTTTTTCTTTTATTAAAAGAAAAATATGACCAAGATTATAGCGCGAGCGAAGCGAGCGCACTACAATTTTGTATACGTATCACGCACGACGCTTATGAAAGCAAGCAAATAATTAATGGCTGAGCAAAGTGAGAACGAGATATTTGTTTAGTATGCTTCTTAATTTAATAATTGTTATGGTCAAAATTAACTAAAATAGCGTTTCCGTCTGAACTAGTGGGCACACTTCAGTATTGGTACAGTAACCAAATTAACCAGGTCAAATGGGCTGGGACATTGTCCGAGGAATACGTTTTGGAATGTGGAGTAAGGCAGGGAGGATTATCCTCTCCTGCACTTTTTAATTTGTACATAGACGAGCTAATCTCTCGACTCAGCAGCACCAGGGTTTGCTGTTCTGTTGACGGTCTGATGGTTAACAGTATAAGTTATGCGGACGACATGGTGCTGCTTTGTCCAACGGCTAATGGATTGTGCAAATTGTTGTCAATGTGCGAAGAGTATGCCTCTGAACACGGGCTATTGTATAATGTTAAGAAAAGTGAAATGATGGTTTTTAGATCGGACACTAAAAAACCTCCGGATGGACCCCAGGTGACGTTAATGGGTAATGAATTAAGGAGGGTATCGCAATTTAAATATCTGGGCCACATTGTGACTGAAAATCTTTCAGACAATTGCGATATTGAACGAGAAAGGAGAGCGTTGGCTGTCCGATGTAATATGCTTGCCCGCAGGTTTGCGAGGTGTACGAAGGAGGTCAAAATCACCCTTTTCAAGGCGTTCTGTCAGACATTCTACACATGCAGCCTGTGGTGTAGCTATTCGCAGAAGACATATAACGCTCTCCGCGTACAATATAATAACGCCTTTAGGATGTTGATGGGGCTCCCCAGATTCTGTAGTGCATCAACAATGTTCGCGCATGCGGGTGTTGATGACTTTTACGCCATTATTAGAAAGCGCACAGCTTCAATGCTTAACAGAGTCCGGCGGAGCGTCAACAGCATCCTGATGGCCATGAAGGATAGGCCCACTTGTTCCTTGTTTAGACACTGGATTAACTTACATTCTCAAGGAACTAAAAACCTATTCTTCAAATAAATAAATCAATTAAATCCAATTTAAATTGTAATTCACTAACATAGACATAAGTTTTTTTTTATTATTTTATTGTTACTAACACAATTGTATGGATTGCATAAAATCTGAATTAAATGATTTATTATTATATTATTATTATAATAAAATGACAGAAAGTTTCGACCATGCACTTTGTAAATTGTGATTAGGGTTGTGGGCATGCCCATAGTGCCCACAACGGTGTATCCGCGCATGCGACTGGTGTCCCGGAAAACAAGTTAAGCTAGTTTGGATCTGCCCCTAATGTCTCTATCTCCTTTTATCTGTTCTGCGACCTCTCTACCTCGAATTGCCATCTCTTTCATCGATCTATGAGAGTTGTATATGTATTACTTACGTACCTACTTGTACGTTAGGCTTAGGCATACTACTTGTGTTTGCTGAACGGTTGATTTGATATCGATGAGACCGGTCGCTGTATCGAAATCGACAGAAATGGGAGAGTTTTATATTGACTTTGTTTAATAGCTTCATCAGAGCTCGTAATAGCATGGAAAAAAGGATTTTGTTTATTTATTATTATAACAGTAGCATCGCACCCAGGATTTACATGTATTTTTCATATTCCTTCCAGTAATGGTGGTTGATATAAGCAATAAAGTTCATGGTGACGCAAACTTTATTTTGAAGAAACACCATCTCGACTATTTTCTCAATAACTATTTCGGGAATACGGCACAGCCTTGCATCATTGTTTTTAAATTCGGTTGGTCTGCTTATAAATACGACATACGGAGATATTACGGACTATTTGGTGGCAAAAATGACACGACAGGAATTCCAGGTATAAGTAATCTTATATTATTATATTAGTAAGTATTTTTTTCTTTTGATGTAATTTTTTCGCAGCGATGGAATCTGTCTATCATTATGGTTGGCTTGTAGGAAGATAATTCTATATATGAAGCCACCCTTTGTAGGTACTTATTTTCGTTAGAATAGTTAGATACGGGATTGCTACCATGTACCTTATTATTTATGAGCTTCCGATTTTTCGGCATTGTTGCAAGCGCCATGATTACGGAGTAACTAAAGATAACTTGCGGGTGGGTTGCTGTTATGGTAGCAATCCCGTATCTAACTATTATGTTAGTGACCATGAAAGCTTAAAATTTATTTTCGTTGTTTTATTTATCAACAATTACAAAATACGTAAAGAAGCTGTTATTTTGCGATCTCTTATCGGTACTTTGTTCCACACCTTAACAGGTATTAGCGAAGAAGTTGCAAAATGGATTACAAGTGCTTACAAAAACGTTATTGGAGTAGGCGTCGATTTGCCTTCAGTGGATTCTGTTGAGACGTTTCACGCAGCTCATAACACTTTGGTTGACGCCGGCTTGTATGTGGTGACTAACGTCGATTTGGAACAATACATACCAGGTAAACATTTTTCTGATCGTTATTATCCTGGCTAAAAGCCACACAAAATAAGCCCTAATTTAAGGCCTTAATAGAGCTCAGCTTTACATTAGGGTCACAAGACTAACAAGCCGCACCACTGTCGTGCTGCCAAAAAGCTGCATATTTTCATGACCTTTTTCACACCCCGCTTGAGATCTAATGTCTATTTGAAGGTGCATTTATTGCAAATATGTGGATGGTACGGATTGATGGTAATGTGGGATCTCTCGCGCCTATAACCACTTCAACGAAAATCGAAGTGTGACGTCTCGGTTCGTGATCGTGAATTGGTTTAAATCCATCATAATGCCATCGTGTGTGTTTCGAAGGTTTACGAACTATGACAAAAAAGTTAAAAAAGCTCAGTGCATCTCGTATCACAAGTAAGTAAACAAGAATAATGCATAAATCATTGCATTTTATTATTTTTTACTTAAAATTCATTTCACAATACGATTACAAAAGCGAAAGAGAAAGAAAGTCGCTTTTTTACATGTGTGAAAAGGACGCAATGTCCTGGTGGCTTGAAGTGGGCGGTGCAGTACCGTGATTGGTCAATAGTGACGTTTGGCTGACACTTGTGCGTAGCAGAGAGTTACTAACTATCTCTTTCGTTCTTTCTGTTTCAATTATGCTATCTATTTCACCTCAGTCTAGGAATGTGGTTAAAAATAATTGCGCATGTGTGCAGTCGCTCGCGACCGGCACAGATTTGCCATTTGTTTTGTGAGCGTATAGCGTATCTATTACTTTTAAAATATCATTGCCTAGAGCAATGTATGGCCATTCTTGCGCCCCCCGGAGTCTGCGCACTGTGCCTGGGCACCGGTGGCATCGCCCTATTAACAGCACTGAGCAGTTCCTGGATCATCCAGCAATATCGTCAGGGATTACCAACAGGTCCTTTACACAGATTCCTGTTGAAAGTTAATACTATCAATTAAACCACCCCGGAGCTCAGAAGGACTTTACTGGGGTTCTTAGTCCTGGAAGGGTTTCCAATTTTCCATATACGCTGCGCTTGCGCAGTATGTCGCTATTTTTAACTAACAAGGAACGGTTGTTATTGCAGTAGTAAGTAGGTACTTATTGAATTGTCCTGTTGGATCCAGATAAGGCACAAACCTACAAACACTGCTGCTGCCATAGTACCACACATTCTTTGTGCATATATTTAATTAATCACCACAATCACATCAACGGCCCAGTTAAAGCTCAAAAAGGATTAAAGGTAGGCAAAAATCACACCTGTAACTTTACATATTGAAGCATGCTATTAGAATGTTATTCGTACTTATTACAATTAATAGCGTATGTGTGATGCATACTAATTTATAGCAATAAGTAATATGATTACGTTTCTGTAGATCTTTTATCAAAAGTTTGTGCAGTGATTTCTAAATTTCATGTTTTTTGGCAATTATATGACCGCCTTTTACTGATTAATAAATAAAGTGCAGTAAAAGATGGTCTAAGATGGTGCAACCGTGCCTCAAGTAGGTATAAGTACCTACTAATCTTCTAAACTTTTTCGCGAGTTTCTCTACCTACTCCACTTTATTAAGTACTTCTTTTTATTTCAGCGACGTTACCTATCTTTTAACGACTTTTTTCAAAACAGCCAATACAATGAATACAAATAAAACAAAAGAAATGTTAGCATGCTATTCTTTAATAATGTTAATAGCGAAATGTTTCGGAGATGAATATTTCAAAGCTGATAATATCAATAAGTATATCTTTGAGAGTCAAAATTTTACGTTCATTGACCTGACTTTGTCTGTTAAAAAACAATAATATGCTTCACTTTCTGATGACGAAAAAGCGCGGGTGCGCTTAAGAGAAGGGTATAATATCGTGTAAGTAACTTGTAATTATGTTCAATAATCTTCAAAGTACCCGTCAAGCAAGCATATCGGTACCTACTGTTTTAAACTTATCTTTTACGAAACTTTCTAGGCTTAATAACGGCATTAACGAGGGTGGATTGTGTGAAAAAGAATGGTTTGGGACAACTTTAGATTTGGATTATAAATACGACAACCCGACTGTTGAATTACAATCAGTTAAACACGAAATATATTCAAGCAAGCGACCTAAAGTTAATGCTATACCACTTGGAAATTTGATAGTACCATGTAAGTACTCGTAAGTGTATTCGTATAATCTTTAATACCTACCTATCTAACTGTCTCGTCGTCGTTGTTTTAAGTGTTTCTAGAAGCGCCAAGCTATTTTCTATCGCCCGAGAAAGACCAGCCCAAGTTCGAATCCTGGGTCCAGCCAACACATTTATGGTTTTCTGTTTTGAATTAATTCAGAAGCTCGGAGTCAGGAAGTGGCGGTGCTGGTGACATCGACTGGTCAGGCGCGGATCCAGCTCTCCAAAAAGGTTGTGGGCAGGCACGCTATGACGACGATGACACAAAAGTAAAATTTCCGACGCAAAATTAAACACTTATCAAACAAATTAACCTTAACCAAATTGTTGGTTTTCAACGCCCGTCAAGCCAATAACATGATAAAAATTATGGCGCGAGCGAGGCGAGCGCGCTACAACTCAGCTTTCGACTCATCAAACCAAAAACATAGTAAAAATTAAAGCGCGTGAGAAGCACTCGCAATACAATTCTGTTTTCGACGCTCATAAAACCAAAACAATAATAATTTTGAAAGCGCGAGCGAAGCGAGCGCGCTGAAATTCTGTTTTTTTTCTTTTATTAAAAGAAAAATATGACCAAGATTATAGCGCGAGCGAAGCGAGCGCACTACAATTTTGTATACGTATCACGCACGACGCTTATGAAAGCAAGCAAATAATTAATGGCTGAGCAAAGTGAGAACGAGATATTTGTTTAGTATGCTTCTTAATTTAATAATTGTTATGGTCAAAATTAACTAAAATAGCGTTTCCGTCTGAACTAGTGGGCACACTTCAGTATTGGTACAGTAACCAAATTAACCAGGTCAAATGGGCTGGGACATTGTCCGAGGAATACGTTTTGGAATGTGGAGTAAGGCAGGGAGGATTATCCTCTCCTGCACTTTTTAATTTGTACATAGACGAGCTAATCTCTCGACTCAGCAGCACCAGGGTTTGCTGTTCTGTTGACGGTCTGATGGTTAACAGTATAAGTTATGCGGACGACATGGTGCTGCTTTGTCCAACGGCTAATGGATTGTGCAAATTGTTGTCAATGTGCGAAGAGTATGCCTCTGAACACGGGCTATTGTATAATGTTAAGAAAAGTGAAATGATGGTTTTTAGATCGGACACTAAAAAACCTCCGGATGGACCCCAGGTGACGTTAATGGGTAATGAATTAAGGAGGGTATCGCAATTTAAATATCTGGGCCACATTGTGACTGAAAATCTTTCAGACAATTGCGATATTGAACGAGAAAGGAGAGCGTTGGCTGTCCGATGTAATATGCTTGCCCGCAGGTTTGCGAGGTGTACGAAGGAGGTCAAAATCACCCTTTTCAAGGCGTTCTGTCAGACATTCTACACATGCAGCCTGTGGTGTAGCTATTCGCAGAAGACATATAACGCTCTCCGCGTACAATATAATAACGCCTTTAGGATGTTGATGGGGCTCCCCAGATTCTGTAGTGCATCAACAATGTTCGCGCATGCGGGTGTTGATGACTTTTACGCCATTATTAGAAAGCGCACAGCTTCAATGCTTAACAGAGTCCGGCGGAGCGTCAACAGCATCCTGATGGCCATGAAGGATAGGCCCACTTGTTCCTTGTTTAGACACTGGATTAACTTACATTCTCAAGGAACTAAAAACCTATTCTTCAAATAAATAAATCAATTAAATCCAATTTAAATTGTAATTCACTAACATAGACATAAGTTTTTTTTTATTATTTTATTGTTACTAACACAATTGTATGGATTGCATAAAATCTGAATTAAATGATTTATTATTATATTATTATTATAATAAAATGACAGAAAGTTTCGACCATGCACTTTGTAAATTGTGATTAGGGTTGTGGGCATGCCCATAGTGCCCACAACGGTGTATCCGCGCATGCGACTGGTGTCCCGGAAAACAAGTTAAGCTAGTTTGGATCTGCCCCTAATGTCTCTATCTCCTTTTATCTGTTCTGCGACCTCTCTACCTCGAATTGCCATCTCTTTCATCGATCTATGAGAGTTGTATATGTATTACTTACGTACCTACTTGTACGTTAGGCTTAGGCATACTACTTGTGTTTGCTGAACGGTTGATTTGATATCGATGAGACCGGTCGCTGTATCGAAATCGACAGAAATGGGAGAGTTTTATATTGACTTTGTTTAATAGCTTCATCAGAGCTCGTAATAGCATGGAAAAAAGGATTTTGTTTATTTATTATTATAACAGTAGCATCGCACCCAGGATTTACATGTATTTTTCATATTCCTTCCAGTAATGGTGGTTGATATAAGCAATAAAGTTCATGGTGACGCAAACTTTATTTTGAAGAAACACCATCTCGACTATTTTCTCAATAACTATTTCGGGAATACGGCACAGCCTTGCATCATTGTTTTTAAATTCGGTTGGTCTGCTTATAAATACGACATACGGAGATATTACGGACTATTTGGTGGCAAAAATGACACGACAGGAATTCCAGGTATAAGTAATCTTATATTATTATATTAGTAAGTATTTTTTTCTTTTGATGTAATTTTTTCGCAGCGATGGAATCTGTCTATCATTATGGTTGGCTTGTAGGAAGATAATTCTATATATGAAGCCACCCTTTGTAGGTACTTATTTTCGTTAGAATAGTTAGATACGGGATTGCTACCATGTACCTTATTATTTATGAGCTTCCGATTTTTCGGCATTGTTGCAAGCGCCATGATTACGGAGTAACTAAAGATAACTTGCGGGTGGGTTGCTGTTATGGTAGCAATCCCGTATCTAACTATTATGTTAGTGACCATGAAAGCTTAAAATTTATTTTCGTTGTTTTATTTATCAACAATTACAAAATACGTAAAGAAGCTGTTATTTTGCGATCTCTTATCGGTACTTTGTTCCACACCTTAACAGGTATTAGCGAAGAAGTTGCAAAATGGATTACAAGTGCTTACAAAAACGTTATTGGAGTAGGCGTCGATTTGCCTTCAGTGGATTCTGTTGAGACGTTTCACGCAGCTCATAACACTTTGGTTGACGCCGGCTTGTATGTGGTGACTAACGTCGATTTGGAACAATACATACCAGGTAAACATTTTTCTGATCGTTATTATCCTGGCTAAAAGCCACACAAAATAAGCCCTAATTTAAGGCCTTAATAGAGCTCAGCTTTACATTAGGGTCACAAGACTAACAAGCCGCACCACTGTCGTGCTGCCAAAAAGCTGCATATTTTCATGACCTTTTTCACACCCCGCTTGAGATCTAATGTCTATTTGAAGGTGCATTTATTGCAAATATGTGGATGGTACGGATTGATGGTAATGTGGGATCTCTCGCGCCTATAACCACTTCAACGAAAATCGCTTACACACACGACAAAATAAACCAGTCATCACTTCAAACGAGCAAGCAAGCTATTTTTGCTCTCAAGGTGGTTAGGCGCCGGTGTTTTAGGTAGTAGACATACATACCGCCATAACGGTTCACAGACGAATGGTGCCATACTAAAAACTCGCTACGCGAGATGCGTCAGAGTAGTCGATCAGCTTCAGTCCTTCAGAGAGATTATTAAAATACCTACATAATAACATTTCAGATGCTTGGTGCACAGCTTTGCTGCTACCACAAGCGGGACAAGGATCACTGGCGCCAGTTCGTTTCGTAGCCATATGCCCGAAGAGCAAAATGGAGAGACGCGTGGTTCCCCTACATAGGCTCTAACAACGAGATATCGAACTAAACTTACTGACGGATAAGATGTTAATAAACTACAAACTTATGGATAGTAGGTATACCAACATTGAAATGCGGGTAATTCTGTGTTTAGTGATCATTTATCTTGCTTTATCTATATACGGATAAAGACGTGTCTAGTAAGTACTTCTTACGTTATCGAGACGAATATAAAAATAAAGATTTATTTGGTATACTGCATTTTAATTTACTAAGTTCAGATAGGTTCAGATCAAGAATTCAAAAATCAGGCCAGAATTCAGATGGATCATAGCATTGTTAGAATCAGGGACCGGAGGAGAGGAATCATAGCGTCGTTGGTAGAATGGCGCCCTGGGAGTTGCACCAACATGATGTAATTACATAATACAAAACTGAACACAATAAATAAAGTATAATACAATACAGCGATAATACGTAAATTGTGTACATCCGGGCGGCTGAGCCAGACGCCTAGAGAGATCTCACCTATCTAGGCTGATAACGAATCGTAGGTGACGCTGGTATATCCAGGTTTCATCGTAGGTGACGCAATAGTTTTCTTGTAAAATCAAAAAAACTTGGCTCAGACAGCCAGAATTTCACATTTTCTGACACTCTGGATCTCAGCTCACAGAGGGTTTCAGGGCGCTGTTTCTTATAAAAAGGAATGTGACGCGTAGGTGACGGCCATCTGAAGTAGTTTCATCCATTTTAATCCAATACTTTTCGAGAAATCATGATAAACGTATGGCTCAGACAGCCGGACATCCGGTCGTCTGAGCCAACTTGTTTTTCTCTATATTTCACGAAATACTATGCTGCGGACAAATTTTTTAACGACATACTGATGTGACGACGTTAGTGACAGCTCTCGACCAGATTTGAACCTTCGTGACGCACGCGTTTAGGAGCTATTGAGAAAAAACTGCTGGCTCAGACAGCCGGATGCTGGCTGTCTGAGCCACCCAGTTCTACCACTTCCAAGTGTTCTACGAAGCTGGAAACTCATCTAATCTGATGTGACGCGGACTCTGAGTAAGTATAATCGTAAGTGACAGCTCTATATGCCGGCAATCAAAAGTTATAAGCAATTCAATTGTTTTCCATACATTGATGCATTTGGGTGACCACACTTCGCACTTTTTATGGAAATGAAAATACAATATAGTAGAAAATGTAAGTAAAAGCCCCCATTTCAAGACAGATGCTTTCTCCTGCGTTTTAGATATGCAATTATGTAGTTAATAACTTCGCCGATGAAAGAAAATTTGGTAATTATTTATGGTCTCAGGTATGACGTACTCTTTATTTAAAAATAACCACTAGTTTCAGTTAGGTACTACAGTTTAAGAGTATTTCAGTAAGGAACTTCATACTTACTCAATCCTCATCTCGTCCCATGTGAATACGGTACGGCCCACTTGGGACAAGATGCAAAAAATCAAAATTATTACTAACTTCATTCTGCAAGTCATCTCCTGTTATAATGGCTGGAAAATAAAGTCATTTATCAACTCGTCCCACCATGCCTTCAACTTATATGGGACGAAATGCAGAAATCAAAGAATTAATTTATTTCAGCAATTCGTCTTTCCTCAGTAAATCTTAAACTTTCACAACGATTGAAATGAGTCATTTTTAAGAATTTCTGATATAAAGAAGACGGACTTACTTAAACGGGCTCATAATATTTTGTACACGATTTAAAAAATTAGGAATATCTTATCAACTTTGGGAAAATACGTTTAATTTAGTTTAAACCACCTCTCAATTTGACTAAAAGTTGACTATACCCAATACCCGGGCGCGCTATGTGAAGACGCGAAAAGATCCGAATTAGAACCTTTTACCCCAGTCGGCGAAAAGCGATACAACGAGTGTGACGTCTCGGTTCATAATTGTGAATTGGTTTGAATCTCCTTTATATCAGAAACTAACTTTTGCCCGCGACTTCGTCCGCGTGGAATCGTGACTTCTTTCTCCCGTTTTTTACACATTTACCACTATATCTTTGCTCCTATTGGTCGTAGCGTGATGTTATATAGCCTATAGCCTTCCTCGATAACTGGACTATCCAACACAAAAAGAATTATTCAATTCGAACCAGTAGTTTCGGAGATTAGCGCGTTCAAACAAACAAACAAACAAACTCTTCAGCTTTATAATATTATTAGTATAGATTCCTAAAAATGCCTCATTTCAAACGTTGTGAAAGTTAAGGATTTACTGAGGAAAGACGAATTGCTGAAATAAATTAATTCTTTGATTTCTGCATTTCGTCCCATATAAGTTGAAGGCATGGTGGGACGAGTTGATAAATGACTTTATTTTCCAGCCATTATAACAGATGACTTGCAGAATGAAGTTAGTAATAATTTTGATTTTTTGCATCTTGTCCCAAGTGGGCCGTACCGTATTCACATGGGACGAGATGAGGATTGAGTAAGTATGAAGTTCCTTACTGAAATACTCTAAAACTGTAGTACCTAACTGAAACTAGTGGTTATTTTCAAATAAAGAGTACGTCATACCTGAGATCATAAATAATTACCAAATTTTCCTTCATCGGCGAAGTTATTAACTACATAATTACATATCTAAAACGCAGGAGAAAGCATCTGTCTTGAAATGGGGGCTTTTACTTACATTTTCTACTATATTGTATTTTCATTTCCATAAAAAGTGCGAAGTGTGGTCACCCAAATGCATCAATGTATGGAAAACAATTGAATTGCTTATAACTTTTGATTGCCGGCATATAGAGCTGTCACTTACGATTATACTTACTCAGAGTCCGCGTCACATCAGATTAGATGAGTTTCCAGCTTCGTAGAACACTTGGAAGTGGTAGAACTGGGTGGCTCAGACAGCCAGCATCCGGCTGTCTGAGCCAGCAGTTTTTTCTCAATAGCTCCTAAACGCGTGCGTCACGAAGGTTCCAATCTGGTCGAGAGCTGTCACTAACGTCGTCACATCAGTATGTCGTAAAAAAAATTGTCCGCAGCATAGTATTTTGTGAAATATAGAGAAAAACAAGTTGGCTCAGACGACCGGATGTCCGGCTGTCTGAGCCATACGTTTATCATGATTTCTCGAAGTGTTGGATTAAAATGGATGAAACTACTTCAGATGGCCGTCACCTACGCGTCACATTCCTTTTTATAAGAAACAGCGCCCTGAAACCCTCTGTGAGCTGAGATCCAGAGTGTCAGAAAATGTGAAA
>OY757258.1:6169281-6321213 GCA_963584085.1 Pyrausta aurata | reverse complement strand
AATTGCCAGTTGTGTGACTCACAGATCAAATTAAGCATCTCAAATCGTGTTTAGTGATCTAAGGCCTGATTTTTCAATAGCCAGATAAGAATAAGAAATATTCGTCGAATAAAATATATACAATATGGTTTATTTATTTGTCAAAAATCATTTATGTAAATGTCATTTTAAAAACGGTCGCTTTATACTTATTCAGTCTGATAAGTGTTATCTGACGATTATAAAATCGGCCCTAAGTTAATTTAATCAGAATTTATTATTCGATATCCGGATACTGTCCAGTCCAGATAGAAGAATAATTAATTCACATGAGGTCACTGATCAATGAATGTTATATGTGAATAAATTTTAAACTCTACCACATAATAATACTATAAGCTACGAATTCGATAGGTGTGCGTTGACTATGGAGTTTCATACAAAGAATACCTACTGAACGCCACGAGTTGTTACGGTGCTGTTCCCTTTACGTTGTTAGATCTGCTTCAACCTTAATGTGATGAAGGCTTCATCACATTAAGGTTGAAGCAGATCTACACAACAGGCAAGCAAATAGTTGTGTATCACCAATATATTTTTAGCTATCAGAATTGTGTACTTACCTCTCAAATTTTCACACACATTCATACTTGTTACGTTCCGACAGCCGGCATGATAGATGGTAGTGTACTAACTTATACGTACGAACGTGTTTGTATCGTGACGTGACGTGACATCCTGCAGTCTACTTTAAGATGAGATTATCAGCGGTCGTGTTGTTCGCTGTTTATCTCTCGGCTACAGCCGAGAATCAAAATGCATTTAACGACATCTTGTTTAGCGGCGACTTCGAATTCATTGACCTAACGCATCCTTTCGACAACGAAACCATTTACTGGCCAGGTGTTCAAAATTTTGTGTTTACACGGAAAACCGAAGATTTGGGTCCAGAAGGTTCATGGTAAGAAATTAGATATGATTATTAGATTAGATATTTAGAGCTTATAATAACTTTTTTACAATAATTTAATTACATAATATCGTAAATGAGGGCAATCTTTATTTCCATTAAGCTGAAGAATTATTGTTTGTTTGAACGCGCTAATCTCAGAAAATACTAGTCCCATAAGTAAATATCAATCATCATCATATTATAAATCCCAATTTACCATAGCGTATTTATAGGAGAATGCTTTAAAACAGACACTACGACCTACGCGAACGGAGTAATATCAAAACGCGCGGACGATGTCGCAGGTGACTGCTAGGTGCTAGTTATTTAACGTAACGTAAGGATTGGGAAAGAAGACCAGAGATGACGTTATAAAACTTCTTAACATATACATGTATTAACATACTAATTAGTAATACATATTAGTAATGGATGTTTTTATTTGTTTAGGTATGCAGCTAACGAGTTTGCCGCCGGGGAGCACGGTGGCACACATATAGACGCGCCTTATCACTTTTATAGGCAGGGACTGCATGCCGGTGAACTGCCGTTAGATAAACTTATCGTTCGATGTAAGTCTATGCATTTGTTATACAAAGACATAGGCACAGAATCCTACTACTATTATAAAGGCGAAAGTTTGTATGGATGTATGGATGTTTGTTACTCTTTCACGTAAAAACTACTGAATGGATTTGAATGAAACTTTACCACAATATAGCTTATACATCAGAATAACATATAGGCTACAATTTAGGGCTCTGCAGTGCTTACTTAGTTACCGTATTTCTTACTTATTACTAGACTAGACGGGACGAACCTGAAGTCCACGCGAACGGAGTCGCGGGCAAAAGCTAGTATACATATAATAGTACAAAAAGGTACCATCGAGGTCTCTGGGGTCGAAAATAGTTTGCACACATGACACAAAACCTGGCGTCACTTCAAACCAAAGACGACGCGAGGTGCAAGCGACTTTGGCTCTTAAGGTGGTTAAGCGTTAGGCAAAACACAAAATGTATCAAATCAATTAGCAGCAACCAATACCTTACATTGAAAACTTAATGGTCTTCTAACTAATCGTCGTCAATTTAGTTTGTCGTTTACTAATTGAAAGCCGTGAAATATTTAAGTAGCTGGCTTGCGTACGTAGGTGTTACAATTTACCAATTCCGAGAGTAATGCTATGGCACTTGTTAAACTTCCTGCAAACGACCTCTAACTTTGCCGGCTATTACCTACTTTACACTTACTTAGAGCACAAGAGAAAAAATCTCATATACGTATACTTGTATAATTTAGGAATGGGTAAAAGCGTTAATACCTTGTCAAAAGTGCGCATTGAGCACAACAAGGAATTGATTGATAAAAAATAAATTGTCATTATTTTTCTGTATTTCTGTTTTCAGTGATCATAGTGGACATAAGCAGATTAGTAAACGATGATCCGAACTTCGTACTGTATAAGCACCATTTGGATAATTTGCTTAACGCCTATGAAACTTGTGTGATCGTTTTTAAATTCGGATGGAGCAAATATTTCCATGATCAGAAGAAATACCTTGGATTGACAGACAATGGTGAACTGAATTTTCCAGGTGAATGTTTGCTGTAACCGTTTATTTTGGCCGAGCAATTTATCATGTTACTTGTTAGGATAGTAGGCACTAAAGCATGCACGACAGTCTACGGACTCATATCAAATATAGTATATCTGATTCGGAAGAGTGCGAATGAGTTGTCTCATCCAATGGTCAACTGGTAGAGAATGCTTTAAAGAATGAAGTCCGTCATTTGTAAGTGCATTAGAAAATAAATCACTAATGCGTTCATTTATACAAGTGCGGAACCGAATCTTTATGAAATATGTTTGAGTGAGGAAGTTGCGACGTGGATAACGACATCATATAAGAAGGTTGTAGGCATTGGAGTAGACGTAGCGTCTATCGATCCCGGTCCAAGCAAAGATTTTCCCGTACACAAAGTGACATCAAGAAGTGGGCTTTACAACATCGAAAATGTCAATTTGAATAGAGATATACCAGGTGGGTAAATTTACCAGTAAGTTATATTAACGTACGAAGAGCATAATTAATTAAGCTACCTATTGCAATATGGTAAGCCCGACTGATCATAATTCAGATTGATTATCATACATCTCAAAAACAACGATTGGCTACAGAATAGATACTGGTTAGAAGCATCATCATACTCCGTTTATATTACTGTTATTATCGGTGCTTGGATTGTGTTTTCGGGGGCAAGACACCACGATATAGTCCAATCTGTCACTGCAGAAGCGCTGTGACGGAATTTGCGACGCGAGGTGCAAGCGATTTGTCTCTCATCTCAAGGTGGTACCGTTAATTTCCTTATTTAATACGCGATGATAGTTATAATGATTTTTCATTTCAGAATATGGCTGCGCGGCTTTAGTCCTGCCAATGAAGATAAAACTAGGAACAGGAGCACCATTAAGATTTGTTGCTATTTGTCCTAAGAAACAAAATTAAATAACTATTACAAAATTTTACATTAAAGAAAACTCAATTTTATAGATTCGTTTTTTTTAATGGAATGATATAAAACTTATGAGTATAACAAGCTCGTACCACGTACGAGTAACAATTATGTTTGTTATAGTTAATCAAACTTAACTTTTAAGAAGAAGGAACAAAAAAATCTTATCCAGACTTTAAAGGTAAATAATCTAAAGGAGCCTACTAATCATCAGACTTCAGAAAAATGCCTTTGTTGATAAGGCTCTCATAAACCAATTCGTTCGAATCATTTCTTAATTCAACAATTGGGTGGGGTTCACTATACTTAATCACCTTTGCAGTGAAAGGACCTTTATCCAAAAACACATTAGTGAACTCCTCTGATATAATATCCACACCAACATCTTCATTCAGCTTAACTCCATGTAGTTTTACTTCCATAGAGGCAGGCGGTAGATTGGTAAACTCATCTGTTATTTCTCTAGCATCAGCCAAAGATATAATTTCTACATTACCGTAATCAACATATCGCACTTTTATTTGATTTTTTAATTCACTGTGTTGTAAAATCGACGCTCTGTACCATTGACCGTCCTCGTGGAACAGAGCCACGCAAGCTTTGTTCTCAAATATTCCGTTCAACGGACACATATTTTCACCTCGAGTTTGTAGGTTACTAAGCATCTCTTCATACACTAGGTTGGTTTCGTCGTCATGGACAATACTGAGTTCTAGCGTTTTTGTGTCATTTATAATGGTTATGTTGCAGAGAAATTCTTCCTTATCAAACTTCGGGTATGTGTTATATTTCCCTTCTAAGGAGTGATCATCGTCGTCGTCGTCATCGATCAATTTGTTCCAGTCTTTGCCTCGGACAGTTTCCATGTCGAACGACTCCGCAGTCGTGGATAAAGGTCCAGTTTCGTTCGACTCTTCTATGATATAATCCGGGCCGGAGTCGGACTCGACCGGAGCTTCCTCCACTTGTTTCTTGGCGGGCCGCGGGGCGAACCTGCGCACTACGGCCTTGCTGCCGTCGGTGTACACGGCCATTTCAAAGTCCACAAGATGGTCGTTGATCCACAGTTTGTCATATTTGAGCTCTATAGGTATTAAATCACCATTTTTTTCTCCGGATATCTTCACGAAGCACTGTTTCTCCACAATCGATTTATGGATATAATCTAGAGTCTGTCTATCCCACTGATCGTTTACCGGTCTGATGCGGTCCAGAACGCATCTGTGGGCTTGCACGGGTATCTGATAAAGCGCGATGCTTTTGCGTAGATTTTCGAAAGTGCATATTTCTTCGTTTCCGTAATCGACGTAATGAACTATGCAGCTCGACTCGTCCTCGTTTACCTCGAGGATTCTTCCTCTATAAAATTGGTTATCAAGGAAAAACATGGCAATGCACGGCTCGCCGACAGTCCACTTGGCATACTTAGCTTTGGGGTCGGGCTTCTTGAAGCGGACGTCCAACGCTTTGCGGATGAGGTCCAAGGTGTCTTGTTGACACACGTCATGAAGGTAAATAACTCCGTCGTTGTCAATGTACCTGGGTATAAAATGAAACATTTTATTTACAACAGATTTCATAACTGTCACATGTTTTATAAATAAATGCTATACTTACGTGGGCATAGCCGTAAACTCTTTGTTGGGTAATGGTTCTGGAGGCAACCAGTCGGAGATGAAGACCGTTTTCGAGTTCTTCAGCATGACATCCATATTGGAGGCGGATTCCTCGATGTCCGGCGAAGGTGTGTGTAGGGGGCTTTCTGGGTCAGACTCATTCACAAGCGGCTTAGTGGGCATTGGTTCCAGCTGCAGCCATTCATTTACGGATCCAGTTACATTGAGAAATGATAACATCCCATCATCAGCATCAGACTTCTCAGGTGAAGTGGACTGCAAGAAAAAATGCATGGATTAATTGAGTCCGATTTTGACACAACTATTCTGTTTACGTTATGTTTTAAATTATATAAGAAACTTACCTCTTGAGTTTTGTCAGGTATGCCTAATCCTTGTTCAATGATTTTCATATTCAAGCATCGCCATTCGGATTTGTTAGGTTCCAAAGCGCCACCTTGTATAGTGTGATAAACCCATATCTCGATGGGCATGCTTTTGTTTTTGAACGTGCCCTGTTTGGTTATGAACACTCTGGTGTAGGCGTCCAGCAGTTCCTTGAGGTACTCCTTAGTGAGCGACGGCCATTCTTCGCCGACCGCGGGGATGACTCCGCACAGATGGCATTTGATTGCCGCGTCCCCGACTGCCGCGAACTCGGTAGGCAGCTCCCTCAAGCTAGCGATCGGTACCGTTTCGACGCAAGCGAAATCCGAGTAAAATATTTTCGCGTTCTCGTTTTCCAACTCGACGATGACCGCGCGACGCCACGTCTGCGACTGCGCGCAGATCGTGCAGCACCTCTCGCCGACCGCCCAGTTGCTCTTGCCCTGTGTTTTCTTCGTCGTGTAGTACTTTTGTATCTTCTCGTACAGATCGTTGAACAGTTTGTTCTGATGGAGCAGCGAGATGTATAACAGCGACGGCGACTGGTAATGCAGCACCTTCGCTTCCAGTCGGAGCGGCCCCTTATCTTTCGCTTCCAAATCTTCGTCCTTTATTTTCCTTTTCGGGGAACTTTGCCTTTTCAGGATGGTGACCTCAGGTTTCGGCTTTTGGGACATTTTGGGAGTGTCGAGCGGCGTTTTGTTGGTGATGACTTGCTCTTCGGCATCGTTTTTGTGGAATTTAAATATTCTGGAAAATAAGCAGGAGAGATTTATTTTATTTAAAAAAAAAAACAGTTGATAGTTTACAGTTGATGAAACAAGTTTTATACATTATAAAAGTAGGTACTAAGCTTTACACCAAAACATGTGCTTGAAACATTAAAATTAGACAAAACAATAAAAAAATGCGTAATAAAATGAGAACATTAAAAGAAGGCGGGGTTAATATGCTGGACTAGTATCTCACCCAAAAGAGACAGCGAACTTGTGCTTGATCATCTCGCTGTTGACGCACACCGCGTTGTCCGGATCGGCCTTGTCGTACAGCGTGACGCCGAGCCCGCGCGCCCTCGACGCCTCGTCCACGTGCAGCTCCAACAAGCGGTCTTGGTACCGCTGTAGGAGCGCTACGGAAGCCGTGCTCCATTTCTTATTCGGCGCTGTCACTCCGGCGAGGTGGCATTCCGTGGCCTACAATTATTGAACATAGGTAATAAATAAATATTAGTGATAATGTCGCGTAAGGTATGCAAGTTATCTTCAAAGAAGGTAAAGAAACATGATCAGTAGTTTACATGCACGTATAAATATTACACGTGAGTAGTGATGCGGACTGGCACTGGATGCGGCGCAGTGCGGACCAGTGCACCAGCAGCTCGGCGCCGGTGTCGGGCAGCAGCGGGCCCGGCAGCTCGGCGAGTGCGGTACTACACACACTAGTGCATATACTCACGAGCGCGCGCGCGGTAGTGAACTGGCGCTGGATGCGGCGCAGCGCGGACCAGTGCACCAGCAGCTCGGCGCCGGTGTCGGGCAGCAGCGGGCCCGGCAGCTCGGCGAGTGCGGTACTACACACACTAGTGCATATACTCACGAGCGCGCGCGCGGTAGTGAACTGGCGCTGGATGCGGCGCAGCGCGGACCAGTGCACCAGCAGCTCGGCGCCGGTGTCGGGCAGCAGCAGGCCCGGCAGCTCGGCGAGTGCGGTGCTACACACACTAGTGCATATACTCACGAGCGCGCGCGCGGTAGTGAACTGGCGCTGGATGCGGCGCAGCGCGGACCAGTGCACCAGCAGCTCGGCGCCGGTGTCGGGCAGCAGCAGGCGCGCGCGGCCGCGGCCCGGCAGCTCGGTCACGACGCAGCGCGCCCACACGGCGCAATCGTTTTGAGCGCGGTACTTCTCCGTGTTCACCACGCAGACCATGCCTGGGGGAGGGGGATGTGGGACGATTACGAACGGATCCCAAGCTCTGTATAAGTTATCAAGTTTGCAAGACGCGGGCTCTATTGTTTCCGAGTGGACTGCAAGTAAGCACGTCCCGCGCGCCCTTCCTTTCCCCTCGCTCGCAGAGTGCCTGCACTACACACGTCTGGACAGCAGTGTTTAGTGTTTAGCGTGTGTAAAGTTTATACTTTTCGTGGTTTTGTAAGTTCCGATTCCAAAGTTTTTTCGTTTTCGGTTTCACATCACTGCGTTAAAAAAAAAACAGTATTACTTGCAACTGTAGGCACGCTTCTTGACGTGCGTCCAATTAAACTTACTCAACACAGCTACTTGACGAAATTATTAGACACTTCTTGCACTACACACTCGCAAAAGGCTAGTTTCCACTAAGAACAAAATCACAATGTTGGTAGTTTCTAGTGATTGATTATGGTTTGGAGATATCATAAAACGAATTAATTTGTAAAATATTAATATTTTAAATAATTTCGATTGTCAAAGAAAATTGGTTTGAATGAGATCGAACCAGTAGTTTTTGAGATATTGCATTTTTATCAACCGCAAATATAACTTTGTCTTTCATACAAACACTATGAAAAACAAAGTTATTTTTGCTGTCACAAAATATTGTGATTTTTTTGTTAAGAGAGAGTAAGTGGACCCTGAATTCAGTTAAGGGTGGCACGGAACCCAGTGCGCGGGTCCGACACGCACTTAGCCGGTTTTTTTTAAAATATCAAGGTATTTGTTGATCAATATATTTACTAAGATAAGGTATTATCAAGTTTTTGAAAGGAGATGTTTTCGTTTGTGTGAGGGAAATGCCAACACGTTGTACATGACACAAAATTTTGCTTAAGTAAAGCTTTAATCATTTTTAGGGTTCCGTAGCCGAATGGCAAAAAACGGAACCCTTATAGTTTCGTCAAGTCTGTCTGTCTGTCTGTCTGTCTGTCTGTCTGTCTGTCTGTCCGTCCGTATGTCACAGCCACTTTATTCTGAAACTATAAGCACCACACCATTGAAACTTGGTAGGTAGGTGTATCTTGTTCACCGCTTTTCGATTCAGATACAATTTTTTAATAAAAATGTTATTTAAGGGGGGGCTCCCATACATGAAACTAAAACCTAAAAAAAAATTTTTGCCCAAACCTATACGTGTGGGGTGTCTATGGATAGGTCTTTCAAAATGACATTGAGGTTTCTAAAATCATTTCTTCTCAAAGTCTAACGTTTGGGATATAGACGCTTCCAAAGTGGTAAAATGGGCGTCCCCCCCTATCTAACTTCTGAACTAAGGAAGTGAAAATTTTGAAAAAAATATATGATGTAGATCTCAACAAAAACTTTCAACGAAAATTGGTTTGAGCAAAATCGAACTAGTAGTTTTTGAGATATAGCACATATTCAACAACCGCAAACATAACTTTGTTCTTCATACAAATACTATGAAAAACAAAGTTATATTTGCGGTCAACAATATATTGTGGTATTTTGGCTAAGTGGAAGTAAGAATCTCTGATTCAGTTAAAGTTGGCACGGAACCCTCAGTGCGCGAGTCCTACTCGCACTTGGCCGGTTTTTTAAAATTATTTTCGTCCGTGATATATAAAATTTTTAGTTAATTTGTAACTTCAATTAATATCTAGCAATATTTCATGATGTCTAATAAATCTGTCAAATACCTGTCAGCCAATCAGCTGTTGGAACAGATTAAAAAGATCGAAAGCGGAAAGCAAAATGACATTTGACATTGACAGATCAAATTTTTTTTGCACGTTTCGACATGTTTTTGAAGTGAGTGTAGACAGAAGCAGTTGCCAGGGTATTTTAATTTATTATTTAAAATAACTAAAAGATGTGAAATAAATACATATATAACATTATAGTATGTCTTACTAGCTTTTGCCCGCGACTTCGTTCGCGTGGACTTCAGGTTCGTCCCGTCTAGTAGCGCAGAAAATGTGTTTTTTTACGACCTCACATTAGAATCCTCAAAAATTGTAGCCTATATGTTATTCTGATGTATAAGCTATATTGTGGTAAAGTTTCATTCAAATCCATTCAGTAGTTTTTACGTGAAAGAGTAACAAACATCCATACATCCATACTTACAAACTTTCGCCTTTATAATAGTAGTAGGATTACCTGTATTTTTAGTAAAGGTCTTGGCATTTTTGTGAAAATCTCCTAGTCAACTAGCCTATTAGGTATTAATCACCTGCACTAATCACTAATCAAATTGGAATCTGGCTATTATACATAACTGTGATACTGTATGTTTCGTGTCATATCACACTATCGCTAAGGCAAATGCTGAAGTTTGCCTTCCTCGTCTAAAAGGAAAACTGATGTTAATTTCTTTCGAAGGGATCGATTATAGCGATAAGCCCTCCAAATAGCATCTCTTCTAATTTGTAACTGACCTATGTGTTTTGAAATAAACAGTTATTTTATAGGCCAACTAAAATATGAGGATATCTAGAATTATCTGCATTCTAGATATCCTTGTACTTATTTTTCCAGTGTGCAATACATAAATATTAATAAACAACACAAAGAGGCCAAACGGCAAACGGTTTAGGTGAATCAAGTAAAAGAATATTCTTACCCAATTCAGGAAGGTAGATACTGCCAGTGTTGACGCTCATACTGTACTCTTGGTCCATTTCCTCACATAGCTTTTCGTACACGCCTTGCAAATGACGCTGCAATAAAAAATAATCACAAGTTATTATATGCATTAACTTGCGGTGCCAGCGAACTTAGTTTCTGTCTTCGTTATTGTCCGATTCCAGGCCGAGAAAAATCCAAGTAAAATCATGAAAATAGGTCCATCTGTTCTCGAGTTATACATGTACACTTAACCCTAAAATGTACTATATGTAATTTATGATTTGTCTACAATAATGAAATGGATCTTACCTTTCTAACAAAAAACTTGTCTGGGCTGACAATATATGTGATGTACACCTCTTCAACGGACTTGGGTTTGAAGTCACTGCTCGTGAACAGTTTCGGCTTTTCCACAATCCCAGTTATCATTGGATACTGAAAATTTTACAAGATTTTTAACATTGATTGAATGGGCTAAAAACAACTAATACTACTAGTATAACCCTCTTTTACTTCATTAAATTTGGAATATATTGTACTCACATGGTAACAGTTATGGGGTCTACCTCTAGGAATAAGCTACTTTTTTTCTGTGGATCATATGACTAACTTGTTCAGCGAGGCTTGAATAATAAAGCAAAATTGTAAAAAGGAATTACATTTACACAATTACAACTGGGTTTTCTTAGGTATCGGGACGTAATATTTTATAATGTACGTGAATATAATCATAGGTTCAAAGTGTATAGACCTGTTATAAATGCCGCTACATATCGACGGTTCCCGGGCTATTTGTATTAAGCGACATTTTGTAAACTTTACACCAGAGCTGTTTAAAGTTTTGATTTTTGAAAAAAAAAAAACATAACTTCCGTAATTTGTTAAATTTTGAAAAAAAAAGATATTTATTGTTTACGTTACATACTCTGCATAATCTGATAAGGTTTTTTTCTGATATTCCTATTATTAACAAAGATACATGTCGTTTATTACAAAGTGGTCCTTTTTTTATTTTTTTTTATTCCAGGCCAAATGATTTAACCGCCTAGGATAAGTATTTGTTGTTCCTGGCTATATGACTTATCCGCCTAGGTTTATTAATTCTTGCTCCAGGCTAAATGACTTAACCGCCTAGTACTGAAAATAATAGCTCCAGGCTAAATGCATGAAATTGAAGAGTTGTTCATTTCATACCTGACCTAATGATTTAAATGTCGTATACCATACATTTTAGTGGTGTATAGCCTATTTTTTTAAAGCGCCGATGTCATTTTTACTTATTTGTTCAATCGTGCCTGAGTAATTAAGTTTTCTGAAATAAGCAGATAATATTTATAAGGTAAAGCTCATTGTATGAAGCGACTTTACTATGTGTTTGTAGGGTTAAGCTAATTGTATTATGCGACAATCTTATGTATTCATAAAGTAAAGCTAAATGTATGAAGCGACATTTCAAAATATTTATAAGGTGAGGCTAATTGGTTTAACGTACATTGTCTGTAAATTGTTGATCCAGGGAAGAGGGTTTAAATAACTCTCTGTTATTTCATAGTGAGCTTAAGTACACAGTTCCTAAATGTATCAAAATTTTGTGTCGGTACATACATCGCAGTGCAAAATAGGCCCCGAAAATGCGATTGTATTGAGCGACAAAAAAGTGCCCAGATCGTCACCAAACCCAGCTCAAACGACGCGGAAAAATTCGCTGATTCCAAATATGTATAAAAGTTAATTTCGCCCAAAATGTCGCTTCATACAAATAGCCCGGGAACCGTCGATATAATATACATATTCATATATCGAGTAAAAACTTCAGTAAATATCTTTGAATAACTAAACTACTCAACACTATAAGGGATTTTATTCAACTAACATTTATTTAAACGGTGAATATCGTATTTAACCTTCCCGACGTTTTATTAATTGCATAAAACCCCTTATAGTGTTGTGAAATATCAATCAGCTGGTCGTAATAAGATTTATACATCATAACACAAAATAAACAGGTTAGGTTCGTTAAGCTTAGTTCATTGTAACATGATTCGTAAATATTATTCTTACCGGCAGCCTCGGGTTGATCATCTTGGCGCGTTCGTGGAACACAAGCGCGTGCGCAATGCTGACGCCGTCCTCGAACGTGGTGACGTCGCACTCGTAGCGCACCATGAAGTCGCTCGTCGAACGGATGTGACGGACATGAATGACCGCTTGTTTACTGATGGCAGTGTTCAAATGTTTTATTATAAGTACTTTTTAGAGTAATCACTTTTACATTTCCTTTGATTTGTGCCTATAGTACTTTCGGTACAAAAGGTTTTTTTATCAAGTCAAACATTAACCATAAACAGTAAATCAAGTAATGCAATGACGACTTGGATGGTCAACAATAAGTGAAAGTTGAATGTAACACAAGTTGTTTACAGGACCTCGAATCTAAAGTATGTGTGTACTACTTACTAGTACTACAAACAGATTGAGTAGCAAAAAACTTAATAATACTTTTATTTAGAAATAACTAAGGACCTGTTTCACAATGGACATAAATGTATAAGCACTAACCAACGAAAAATATAAAATGTCATTTCGTATGAAGTATTAGAGAGATAACGCTAACCAGAACTTGTTGGCAACCGAGTCACCGTGTACGCGCTGACGAAGGGATAACGGCGAGCTTTGTTCTACGACGGGCCTATTTAATAAGAACTGTGAACGATATTATAACATAGGGATAGGGTTTCGGATTCTACGAGTCGCACAATAATTACTGTAGGGCGCTTTGTTTCATTGAACATTTGTTTATACTAAAAGTTACTTGGCTCTGTGTGTGAGCTCTAATATTTCCGTTGCTGAATAATGTATTTGTGAAAACGTGAGAAATACGTTTTAGTGGGTGGTATCACGGAGCAGAGTGACTCGAGCTTTCATTGTGAACGGGCACTTACTTTAATAATAATGGTTAATCTTATTGGTTACGATTCAACAGTTAAAAGACTCTTATTATTGGAGTTAAAAGTAGATGCTAATGTGGAGATAGTTAAGATATAGTTTAATAAATAGTGTTAAAGAGGACTATAGTGTTTCATTAAGTTTATAAACTTATTAAGACATTGTGAAACAGGCCGTAAAATTAATAAATGATGATTGGTCATATTCTAACTAGCAATGAAATCATTTATAAACATTATGCACTATCGAGGTCACGTCAAAGCGACGCCCGTTTTTGGTCGTATGTGCAAGTTTTTTCGTTTGAAAGTGGTTATTAACCACTTTCACTGGTTAAGCGGCAGTGACCTCGACTGTAAATATGACTCACTTGTCGATGATGTTCTGTATGAGTATGGAGTCGTCGCTGGTCCAGTAGCCGCTCTTGGGCACGCAGTTGGCGAGCGAGCAGTTCAGCGCCAGGGGGTACGGCGACTGCAGTCTCGCGGGCGGTAGTAAGCGCAGCCTAAGATATTATATATTATTTGATATTATTTGACGACGCGTTTGGTGTATTGGTTAGCGCTCCTAACTATTACGCCGGCCGTCGCGGGTTCGAATCCCGCAAGGGGCAAATGTTTGTGTGATGAGCACGAACATTTGTACCTAAGTCATGGATGTTATATGTATTTAAGTATTTATGGGAGACGCCCCCGTCATAATCGTTGTCTGGTACTTCGTAACACAAGGAAGCAAATTCCTTACCACGAAACCAGACAATTGGTGTGTTGTCTGGCGCATATATTATATATATATATTCTAGTCAAATTATTTTCATTTGAAAATACGCACGCAGACCGTTTGTAAGCGGTCATACTGGAAATCAATGCCCTAATGTTAAGAAAGAGACGTTTTGCACATTCAGCATAAATATAAATATAAACTAACTAATATGTAACTTGTGGGAATGTCCACTTCGTGCTTTAATTAGATAGAATGTTGAGGTAGGCTTTTATCAATTTCATTCGTACACAAAGTTTTTTTTTAACCAAAAATTGCATTGTAGGATTAACCTTAAATGTTCTAGTATAGAAATTACTTAGTATCAATTTCCTTGGTAACCAAATACCATGTAGATCGTAAAACACGGAATCACCTTACGTGTTTGTTTTGGAAACAATTTATTATACATACAAGGCATTTGCGCGGTCTTGAATAGCTTTCATTGTTTTATAACAAAGTTTACAGTTTTTGCTTTAACACAACAAAAAAGAAACTGCTGACTGAGCTTGACACACGCATCACGTTACAAACACTAAACACATCTAAAACAATGCACTCACTTATCGACTCCCACGACTTCAGTGCTCCCAAAGTCTAGACAGAACACGTGCACCTGGATGTGGGTCGGGTTGCGGCGGTCGATGCTGATGACCCGGCAGCGCTGCCACATGTTGTCCGTCTTGTTGAACACCAGGTACACTTTGCCTGTGTGCGATAACCATTACTTTTGTGTGTTATTAAATACTATAAAGCTGAAAATTTTGTTTGTTTGAACGCGCTAATCTCAGGCAGGTACTAGTTTTGTGTTAGACAGCTCATTTGTTGAGTAGGACTATAGGTACTGTCTTTATTTTTTTGTTATTTATAAGCTATCAAAAAACACGCTACGACTTATAGAGGTAGGAACGGAATAATATGCGCGGATGTAATCGTGCGGAATCGCTAGTTATAATACCTACGTGTGGGATGAATGGAGTTCTGTTACGAGTAAAATGTAATAAGATCTTAGTTGGGAAAGATAAGGTCTTTATTTTAATTCTTCTAAACATACAATAATAAGTTGTGTTGGCATATTTGGTAGCGAACTTTGTATCTACGTATACATAAGATAAGCTTATCTTTTATTACCACAAATCTAACCTACACTATAATTATAAACAAATACAAAGTCTCCGAGTTTGTTGTCTCTTGAATTGAATTACTATACTACTAATACGATATACGATTTCGTAACAGAATGCTCAATTATTATTTTTAGGCTAAAGGTAAAGGCTTTTTGCACACGTGACAAGCCAGAGCGAGTGGCTAGTATTGTAAGAAAATAAAGTTAAGTAGTTACATTACAGTACATACCTTCCGACACATGGTTCACTGAGGGCTTAGGCATCGAACTGGCATTTCGGAATTCTCTCAGCATGTCCTTCACAAGCTTTTGATGGCAGGAACGTTGCACATAGAAGTTGTGTGGGTCGACTATGTGCGTGATGTAAATCAGCTCCTGGGACCCTAGTAACAATATTTCGATATTATAGGCGATAAAAAATTGCGGGTTTACTTTTACTTACTACTCCTTCGATTGATGATGAAATAACTCAAAGCTTTACTAGCATTTTTCTTTGCGTTGATATTTTTTGGGTGTATAATGGTTCTTCATGGTTTAAGCAAAGTAAACAAGCATGAAATTTAATGACAATGAATTTCTAGTGTTAGCATCCAGCGTTAAATATCCTAGTGATACGTAAGCAATGGTGATATTTGATGCGCAAAAGCATGCGGCGCGGGAGGGGAAATAGGTGACAGAGATCGAATCCTGAAGGCATTCGGGCGTGAGCTTTGAGTTGTGGTAGAAACGTATTAGTAAAATAATTGTGGATATCGTGATATAATGATTATGTGATGTAAGCAGATTGATTAGTAGTAAAAGTTAAGTGATTACGAAGGAATGTATTTAAAATCATGAAAAATATAAAACTATTCAAGAACAAAGGATTTTATTGAGAGCTATATTGACCAGCGTTAACAGTCAGAAGTGACAACACCTACCTACCCACCAGACGGCCATTGGTATGTATTTATCTGTATTACGAATATTGATGAAAAATGAAGTACATTTTTACAGTTTGTTGATTGGACAAGGTGCTGACCACCTTAACTGAATGATGATGATGTGATGATGATGTTAAATTGAAGTGAAATAAATCTCAATTAACGCATGAATTGATGCGAAATGACTTCTTACCGATTTTTGAGTTGATTTGGATGAATTGTTGTGAAATAGCAATATCTACTTTGATAAAATAATTACAATGCAATAGAGAAATATAGTACCTGCATAGGGTACCTACTGAGTACAGATATAAAAACTAAATCGATTGACTTATTGTGATTAGTGCAACAAATATTTATCTTAATGTCCTTCATTAAAAAGGAACTCTGAGAATGCTTAGATTCAAATAACTCTTGATCAGCGCAACTAAAGTAATTGATATTACAAATTGGAAATTGCCCTAGAATTTTAGTAGAATGGAGGAAACTAAAAATTATGTCAAAAATAAGGTTTATAGTTTTATCATCATGAATCAAAACCACGTTGTGATGTAAAAAGGTAAAGATGACTTCTGTGTATTGCACCTATTTCTATAATGACGTGCTAGCTAGTAGAGTTTTTGGAAGTGATTTTCGATGGCAACAACGCGCTCAGGAATGCGCACCGAGGTCAAGTCATAGTGTTTACATTAACACCATTAAGATAAGTCGCCGTGTAGGGTGACTATGATTGTGGGAGGACCCACTTTGTAAGAATACAAGCTGTCCTAACCATTATGTACGGGCATTTACTTGAGTTACCAGAAATAGCGATCGAAATGAATAACAAAATCTAACACAAGTTCATTCATATGTAGGTATAGAGGTAATACCTCAAATAAAGACTATACCTACCTGAAATAAAATGAAACCAACTTAAAAATGACAGTCGATAGCTTCGATTTATTAGACTTTAGCAAATGTGATCAAAAATATATAAGTCAGAGGGTAAAACTGATATTACTTTGTAGTGTCTATGAGACTAATTATGAAACTAGTGAGTAGCTATCCATAAAAAGGCATAATAAATAAGCAATTATACCTACTGATATTGATATAGCCAATTATGATAACATATTTACAGTTTTTACAATTTAGTTCGACTGTAATATATTTCTTTGATTTTGTACGAATTATTTGAAGGATATTCGAGCACCTATACTTAAATTTGTTACTGCAAACAGATAGATAAGGATTACATGTCGTTAATGACAAACTTAATTGAACTCGATTCACAATTAGTAACAAATCTTAAATTTACTATAATTTATTACCAGTGATTAGTAATTTAAGTAATTAGTGAATATTGTCTTTTGACTTGAGATGTCAGATGAATAATAATTAAATAAAAATACTAGTTGTTAGATGATGACAGATGAGAAACTATCAGTTGTGCCTACAGAAAATTAAATTTGAAAATTATGGCTGAGTTCCGTGATGTAAAATTACCTAGTTATAAATATTGTAGGATCAAAAAAAAATTAAAGAGACAAATATGAGCTTAAATATTAACTATAAGCCTGACCTTATCTGGCTGTATGTATGTACGGTTTCATTTTGTTGACGATGTTATTTATGCTCGAACTCATGTTTCATAAAACTGGGTATTAATCTCATAACGAGGTAATGTTAAAGTGATAATCACAATTAAGAAATACTCGTACTTAATAAAAAAATGCACAAACTACAACTAGAAGAAACTAAAGATGAGAAGATAAGATATAAATGCAACCTGTAAATAACCAAAAGAGAAATGGAATCTCTAACCAACTGCTCTATTAATAGAACATCTTATACGTGTCAAGAGTTGTAAAATATTTGAAACATAGTAGGTATACGAATTATTTTCGGTAGCCTACCCTATAGGGTCACTTATCAAAGTTTAGTGGTGACGTCTCTATATCTTGGTTGAATTAAGAAGTTAACCCAAATAAACGAACTTTGAATGATTAAATTGATGATTTGCAGTTATTTTATCTAAAGTGTTAGAAAAGAATGAAATTAACAAATATTGAAATAGTTCACGACGTGTTTGGTGTAGTGGTTAGCGCTCCTGACTATTGTGCCGGCGGTTGCGGATTCGAATCCCGCAAAGGGCGAATAGTTTTGTGATGAGCACAAGGGAGAAAAATCCTTATTTGGAAACCAAGACAATTGACACGTTGTTTGACGCATGATATCTATTTAACCCATGAACTCATTAAAGTTTTGAAGTAGACTTTGATAGAACACGACAGTGTACTAATAAGAAGTGAAACTCATGCTTTGAAACTTTGTCAATTACGACAAATGATCAACCGAACATTATACCGATTAAATTCTTATTCAGGCTGTTATGTAGTTAATTGAATAATCGACACAAGAAGTATTTAAATTATTACTTGAGTAAGTAGTCATAAAACAATTTGTTTTAGTTATAACATGCCACGTTATATGCGTACATGCATTTCACGTGACCTAAAAGTCTGTATTTGTCAGTCAAGGCAATATGTAAGTCGAATGATACAGATGCGGTTTAATTAATAGAAATAATTAATAAAAAAGAAGAAATAATTTTTAATATAAATAATTAATAAAAAAAAATTAATAAATCGAATGATAAACTGAGATGGTGAAATGTAGCCCAAAAATAAATAAGTTTGGTTTTCTTGTACTAAGTGCTAGAATACAAATGACGAAATGAAGAGATGAAATTGATCCTTACCTTCCATGAAACGAACTTTGTCACTCAGCGAGTGGACAATGAGATATTGTACCGCTAAATTAGAGCCGACATTTACTGTAGTATTAGTTATGTAAGATTTGCTGTGGATAGTACTTTTGAGCGAAATACCATTGCTTACTCATGATCAAACGGTAAAATGATACTCATGATATTTAGCAGATGAAAATAGAATTAATGTTGTTATTTGAGAGCAATAGTTGATATTGAAATAGGATGAGAAATATTAATCTCACAGTACCTAATGTACTTTAGTAAGATTTTCGATAAATAAAGAAAGAAAAAAAACTAAAGGACTGCTGTTGTTTTGTAGTTTTAAAATCGTCATAGAGTATAGTGATTCACACAAGGACCTTCTCGATGATGATTTTAAGTTTGTAGTGATTATGAATATGAATTCTAATGGATGATGCTCCTAGATGTTTACAGATCTAATGTGTACTTTATGACACTTGATTGAAAAGCTCTAGTCGACGAGAAGAGCTTCTGTTGATTACTGTGGTTGTAAATCGAAATAAACTATAGTGATTCACATAAGTACCTACTCGGTACCTAATAATTTTGAGATTGAAGTGATTATAAAAATGAATTGTAACTGATGAATGATGATGCTCCTAGATGTTTACAGATTGTACTTTAGTATGACATTTGATTGATAATCTCTAGTTGATGTGAAGGACTTCTGTTGATTACTGTGGTATGAAATCGAAATAAAGTTTAGTGTTTCACATAAGTACCTACTCGGTACCTGATGATTTTGAGATTGAAGTGGTCATAAATATGATTTTTAATTTATGATGCTCCAAGATGTTTCAGATCTACCGTGGTGCAAGCGGCGCGCACTTACGAGTGTCGCTGAGGCCGAAGCATGCGCGGCATTTTATGTGTTGTTGAATTGACTTTGATATTCTAAAGGGCAGACCGAAGTACTAGTGGTGCTCACGTTTTGACGTGATTGGTAACCGAAAGTACAAGCGGATTTAACCTATGAATATGAGGAGACCGAAGTACTAGGGGTGCTCACGTTTTGACGTGATCGGTAACCGAGAGTACAAGCGGATTCCCAATGAGATACGAGACCTTAGTACTAGGGGTGCTCACGTATTGACGTGATTGGTAACCGAGAGTACAAGCGGATATGATATATGATACTGAAATACTAGTGATGCTTACCAGGGCGATGACCGAGAGTACAAAAAGATTTCACGTAAGAAATATGTGAGATGATAAATTAATGAGACGAATTGTTAACAAAATAAAGAAGAGCAAAGAAAATAAAAATGACACATCTCAATTTATTCATAGAATGCAACTAAAAGCAAGACGTTGTAAAGGAAGTAAATGAAAGATAACTCCGATAGAGTAATTAGCAGTTAACAAAATAAAGAGGAGGAATACAGTAAAGAAAAGAAAAATGAAAAATCTCAGTTTATTCATAGAATGCAACTAAAAGCGTTTAAAAAGTTGTAAAGAAGTTGATGAATGATAACTCCGATAGTGTAATAAGCAGTTAACAAAATAAAGAGGAGGAATACAGTAAATAAAAGAAAATGACACATTTCAATTTATTCATAGAATGCAACTAAAAGCAAGACGTTGTAAAGAAAGTTAATGCAAGATAACTCCGATAGAGTAATTAGAAGAGATTGTCACAGCCTGCAATAGACAACTTTGAACATATCTATCAATCGACATATCACGAAAGAGACGTACAATATGCTGACATGACAGCAGTGACCAGAGTTTGGCGAGTGGAAGTATAAGCAGATTTGGCATAAAATGAATCCAACCAGGCAAAGAAAGATAACCGGACGTTAGCAGATGCCTACAATGTACTTTACAATGCTATGTAATTGATGACCGAAACACTGTTAGGCCCGCTGAGGTCGAGGATTCTAAATATAAGTGGTATCAGGTATTCCGTAGTGCTAAACGGTCTCCGACCTATTAAATGAAAGGCGTGCCGAAGCACAGGCGGTTCTATTTTATTTGATTATTAATTAATATATCGAATAAGTAGATTTTTAATGATTTTAATGGTTTATGATCCATAGTTTACATAGAAAGTTATTTTGATACTATGCCAACCTTAACAATTTGTTTAAGTGTCCTTCTATTAAATTAAATTACATTTATTTTCTATTGCAAACTTTCTGATTTTATGAGCCTTTACTGATGCATAGATGCCAGTTTATTAATTTAAAGAAAATAATTCACTCGTAATATTTCGTGAAATCTTATGCACATAATATTACAATATACAGGAAATGGCATAGTAAACTGATTTAAAAAAAACAGATCATAATTGTTTTGTTTTGTTTCACATAGACCCAGTCAAGAATGTCCGTTAGCTTCCGTTGAGGACTACAGCTGAGACACGAAACACGTTGAGTTCAACTACCAAGCAAGAGCAAGGGACCAGTTCGATTGTGTGGATGCTATACGATCTCAATAGAGCCCGATTGGATTTATGCGTCACGGCGCGGCGTGGAATTCTCCAGGACGCATAATATCATTCAGATTACCGATTAGACCACGCAGCGTAGTAGACTACAGACCTAACTAATGACTACTCAAAGACAGAGGGAACAATACTGTAGAAGAGATGACTTGATGTTGATGAGATGTGTATATGTATATGTATTGTTTGTTCATACACGTGTACGAGAGATATAACGTTTAAGCAGTATTTAAACATTATCTTATGAAACAGGTTAATAAATTATACTTTCATATTAAAAAAAAAACCATTGTAACTAACTGAGTAAGTGTACAATTGTATAAGTTGTGAAGTTGTATTCAGAGACTGAAATATTTATATATAGACCCTTTTGAGTACATCTAATTTTGACAATGAATTGCTGCCTCAGTTGTACGGACTATTTGAATATGTGAACACTAACTAAACGTGATTATCTTAAGTAGATGTGAGTAAATATACTTCGAGAGAATGTAGTAGAATGAATAAAACATCCAAGTCATCGCGAGTCTATCATGTACCTTCATCACTAAAGGGTATTATGAATTTTGTAGCGATCTTGATGGAAGCGCATACTTAGTGAATAATTTTAAAGTTTTTAAGTTAAGGTTTGTTTTAAATTTATAGTATGACATTTATGAAATTTTATAATTGACATTATGTTTACTGTTAGTGTTTAATAATTTCCAAAGGCAACGAAACCAAACAAGTTTGATAATTAAGTAAAAGTAGAGTAAAGTTAGCCTGTAAGCATCTCACTGCTGGGCAGGCCTTTCCTCAAGTTGATAATATTTTAGAAAATTTTACCGATCACAAAGTATAAATACGATAAAACATATTCGGTAACGAGATATTATGTACGCTAAAGAACTGATTCAAAGACACATACATAATACTCGTATTTGTTAAGATTTGTTTTAACATAAATTAAATTTTGTGCGAAATTGCATAATATTAATGTATTAACTTGATTTATTCAATAAGTACTGTATACTAAAACATTTGTTCGATGTTAAGGGAACCTATATTTTATAAAACTTTATATTTCCAATACACTGTATTCTATTTGATTATTGATTTTGAGAAAGTAGTTTAGCAAAACACTTAACAAAATAATACATTAATGGTAATTTTATTGAGGAAAATATTAACAGTAGATTCGTTACTCAATTATTCTTTCCTATACTCGAACCTATCTAGCTGTACTCATAAAGAGCTCAATTGTAACTTAGAAAGTTGACTTATATTTAATTAATGAGTAAGTTAGTTTTTAGTTCTATTTTAGATATCTTACCTGTTACCACAGAAGTTATAAAAGCTTTTATCTATCATTTACTGCTTCGTGCAAGGAACTTAAAATACGGTTAAAGTATTGTTTCGATTAGATACATTGATTGACCTAGTAGATTATTGATACCTAATATTAGTAGATTATTGGTACAGAAATTAGAACATGGCACCGGTAGTTTTTGCATAATTGAAATTTATTTTCCAAATAATTTTATTTTATTTACATTGCCTTGTACGTGAATCAAATTGATTCTAACTACTTACTTACATCATGTATTAGCATTGCAACTGAATTCATCAATACCTACTAACCTATTAGATAGAGTGTAATATAAAATAAAAACAAACATACACTGTCTATTCTAAAAATGATGACATTTTATCGTCCTATTTGCCAGTAGCGTGATAACGCCCTATTGAACTGTTTTTATAATGTATGTGTAAGGCAATCTATGAACGGGTGAATGTAGTGATAAAGAGCTTCACTGGTCTTAGTGATGGGAGCTTTTACTTCTTTCCATGAGCTTTATATAACTATTCCATAGATAAATCTTTTAAGTATTCCATAATTGATCAAGTCAGTTTTTTTTTAAAGTGATACATATTAGCCTTATTCATTATTAATAAATTATTAAAAACATTTGCATTGATGCCGTGAGACATCCTGTTGTAACGTGTTTTGGCTAGTTTGCAAAATAACTGAAATATGTAAATGATAAATTTAAAGTATTCATTTGTATTAAGCTAAAACTTATTATATTCAAAATGTAATAGATATTTATCACTTAGGATTTAATGTGAAGTGAAGTCACTTAATAGATATATTATGTATAGAGACATACATAGGACGTTCGAATGGCCGGAACGGAATAGGGACATTCCGTGATCAGGACGGCCGACTGTTAGCATCCAGCGTTAAATATCCTAGTGATACGTAAGCAATGGTGATATTTGATGCGCAAAAGCATGCGGCGCGGGAGGGGAAATAGGTGACAGAGATCGAATCCTGAAGGCATTCGGGCGTGAGCTTTGAGTTGTGGTAGAAACGTATTGTATATGTCAAATTATTGTAGTTTTGAACATTTTCTCTATTTGGAAAAATCAGAGCTAAACCATAACTGTAGGTTTAGCAGTAATCTCAAATGCTAAAGCTGTGCCCTGGTGACTCTAGTATATTGGAGACGAGAAAATATTATATGAATTTGAGGGAGGGAGAAAATTATTAGGTGATAGGTCTATATTAATTTTATTTATTTATTTACATCTAGACTCCTGTGACAAAATACAAACATTGGAGGTTAAGTTAAGGTCGGTCTAGCTCTCTTCGTGTATGGAACTCAGGTTTCCATGTTATTTACGTACGTACGTACACATTTTCTGAATCGTGTAGTAATAATGCATTGACTATCTATCTCTTATTTGGTGACATGGACTTGAGCGACGAACATGGAGATTACTCAGTATAATCCAATTATATTTGCATTTAGAAATGTCAAATCTGAATAATTTTTTCAATTTTGTTCTGTCGAAAATGTGTGGAGACTGTCTTAATTTTATTTTTATAACCGTTCCTCAAATTGCTGTTACTGAATATCCAAAACAACTTTGGTGTTTGTGACACATAATAATTCTAATCTTGTAGTTAGCGCCAAATGGCGCTTCGGGGTCACGAAGGGTTCCGTACCATTATCTATGAAAATGGCATAAACATCATATCTGTTGTCAGGGAGTCCCATACAAAAGATATGAAGTCCTAATAATGGGGCAGCCCCTCATTATTATCATTATCAGAGTAGATAAGTTGTATGAGAGCAGCCTGAAAAAAAAACTGTTTTTTAAGTTTTTGTTTTTTCAACGGCAACATGAATACATCCTTCCTGAAAATTTCAACTGTCTTACTATCACGATTCATGAGATAAACCCTGGTGTTGCCCTTTCGGTGTAGGAACTCATGCTCATCATAATTCATTCCTTGTAGGGAGGTGTCTCAAAAATATTTTAAAATACATATTTTAGGCGGTGTGATTAGGATATAAAGAAACCCATGCCAAATTACAGTTTTATAGTAAAAAAAGGTCTATAAGCTAGACTACAAAAAGTCAAACATGGCAAAACCATATATGGTTTATCAAAGTAATTGTGTGGGTGCGGTGCTCTAATTAACAAACCTAGACAGTTGAAATATGGCATCTAGCTAGGTAATAATGTGTAAGCGAAGGAAAAAATCTGAAAACAAAAGAAAGTTTTTTAATTGTAGGGTCTGAAACCGTTATAATTAAGTGGATGGAAGCTTGCACAAAATATGTATTCATGATTTATGAATAAGCAAATATAAATATTTCTATAAAAAGTTATGATATCCCACCAAAAACATCAATGTGAAAAATGATAGCCAAGTTCAATGCTCAGTATATTTGATAGTGAACTTCGCCGAAAAAAGTATTGCATCTAAATGAGAGATTACTACTAACTACTTTTGCCTTACTATTTTCTTACTTTCTAACACATGATAGTCAAGTCATTTTTATAGTTCAAGCTGATATTAAGCGAGTATTTTAAGCGTGGTAAGGTGTGGGTGACCTCGATAGTAATTACTTTGAACCATTAATTTACTTGAACCATTTCACGGGACATCCAAAATATACGCGGGCGACGTCGCGGGAGACGACTAGTAAATAAATAACTTTGATATTATTAAAGGATTACTGAAACGATAAAGAAACCTTTGTCTTTAATTAAGCTTTCCATATTTGTAATGTTAAACGGAAGCGTGAAACATACTGCGCAGACCCTAGATAAACTGGGATCAGGGCAAGAGAATGATGATGATGATTTGTAATGTTATGAAAATCACTGTGTTAAAAAAATACCATGACAAAATTCTCGTGATGGGTGAACTTTGACTTATATACCTACTGGTTTGTACGGAACCCTAAATTTGAAGTGCCATATCTGTAATGGTCTTCAGTCATCATCAATTGGAAGACTGATGGAAGATAGTAGTGAGACTATAACTGTGTCGACAAAAAGGATCTTAATATAAACCACCTAAATGTTATTACATTACATTTTCTACACCTATGGGTTGGCTGGAAGAGGTATCTTTTAGGGATAAGCCCACCTTTGTTCACATTGTGACTTCTTGTACCTATTTTCTGTACATCTTATAAGTGCATTAAAGAATATAATAAATGTTATCGGATATTCTTTCTTGTTTTTATAATGGTTACAGGTTGCTGGCATAAAGTGCTGACCAGTCGTGTGAGCATGAAATGCCACTCTTTGCGTTCCTTGTTCTTTCGGTAAACGTTTAGACTAAAAAGCATGTATGGTGTACTAAAGAAACCATTTTGTAAAAGTTCTTAGGGGTTCTGCTAGATGGCGTGGGTATGTTACTTACAAAAGCGCATGAAGTATCTTATTCAAGAAAATTTTGTTCCTTAAATAAACACTAGATGGCTTAATTATACACGTGATTTGTAAGACAAAGTTGACAGAAAAAGTTTTGTGCGGGGGTGCTGGTGGGGGAAGCGCCCCGCACTTTTAACAAGGGGGCGGGGCTTATGAGATAATTTGACGGAATAAGACGGCCTTAAGTTATGTATTAAAAGCATGGCCATAAATAAATCCAGTATAGATAAACTATTCACAATAAATATCACCACTGAAACAACTGCCCATAAACCTCATCCGTCATTCGTACTTATAGAAAGAACTGCCCTACAAGGTATACTTACACACGGAATAAACTATTCAAAATATTATTATTAATTATAGCAGTTCAAAAGTTATCCAGCTACTATACGTATAGTTAGGGGTTAGGTATACTGTAGAGTGTGGAGTGTAGAGTGACTGACCGGCGCTGGCGAGGTAGTCGCCGGAGGGCGCGAAGGCGAGCGCGCGCACGACGCCGCGGTGGCCGCACAGCACGCGCACGAGCCGCGCGTCGCACACGCTCCACAGCCGCACGCTGCGGTCGGCGCCGCCCGACGCTATGTACGCCTCGTTCGGGTGGAACTTTACACACTAAAGCATCATAACACACTCATGAAAAAAGTTAAAAAAAAAACAGATAAACATCACCGTCGCTAAGTACAAAAGTTTAGCGATATTGATTGAAGCATGCAGACGTTTTTTGCTGCAAACACTACAGAACACATATTGCTGTTAGCCTATCGCTAGGATTTCTGCTACCACAATTCTTTTTGGCTGATACTCGTAATTACGATGTGCTGCTTCATCATTAAATCCATGTCACTTGTAAAAAGCAATTTTGTCAGACGAGGAATCGAACCCCGTGTCTTATGCTATCCAATCGCACGCCTATACCACTCGGCCACCGACACATTAGCAAGCCTGTTGAATTTTGCAAGTGCTTTCTTTAACGCGTAGGCTGCGTGACCTACGCGAAGAAAGCAGCTTGGCTGCGAGATTGTTCTCACACAATTCTCCTTCTCTTCCTCGTCAGTCGCTTTAATATCATCAACAATATTTACATGTTATGACAACATTAATTTATCAAAGACACAATCACATCATGGTTATCATCACATCAGCATTAATTACACTGTCTTCACCTATTCACATATTTTTAGATTTGTGTATTAAATGTAATTTTCATCAAATTTACAGCACACATGCAGATAGCTCATATTGCTTTTTACAAGTGCAATTTACATGCAATCAATATTGTTAGTATTATTAATATCATGTTATACATATACTCACAGTAACATCTGACATATGCCCCACAAATACTCTAACAGGGAAAGTCCTGTCTAGAGACCAGAGTTTTGCAGTTCTGTCATGAGATCCCGTTACTATGTATAGGCCATTCTTGGCCACATCCATACACCAGATTGGATAATTATGTCCTCTGTAAAATAAATAAGTAAAATTAAGTTAACCATGCAGATTAAATAATAAACCAAAAACGTAAGCACAGACAACATTTTGTAACCGCAGCCTCTGACAAACTAGGCCAACGCTTTTGCCAATTGAGCTACCATGCAATCGATCCAACTGCCATTACGCGTGAAGTATGCATGAAATGAAAGAGCAGAATTTTAGTATGAATTATTATACCTGTAAATAGATGCACATGAGTAGTCAAACAGTCTCCATGCTCTCATGGTGTTATCATGTGAGGCGGACAGAACTAGCTGCTCTTGTGCTAGTACACTCACTGCTTGTATAGGACCAGTGTGCCCTCTAAGAGGTAATCCTGTACCTACTTGTCTGAAACAACCACATTAAACATCGTTAGTGGAAAGGCATGGGGTGAAATAAGTTCTTGTTTATCTATACTAATATCATAAGACTGAAGAGTTTGTTTATTTGATTCTGCTAATTTCAGGTATAGCTTATTTATAGGGGAGGCCTTATGGCTATAAAACATAATGCTAAGATCTGCGAGAAAGAAGTAAAATAAACATGAGCGGACAAAGTCGTGGGGCCCGTGCTAGTTTCCAAATGAAAGAATTTAAACTTACAGAGTGTTATCCTCTGGCGATGGTTCAGGTGGCATAAAGCAAGCCAACTCAAACTCTGAAATGTTACGGTTGACTATTCTCTTGACATTGTTTTGTCCCAGATCCCACAATCTTATTTCAGAGTTGCTGAATCCTCCACACAGCAAATTGCAATAGGGGTCTGTCTTTGCACATATTAATCTGCAAAAAAAGAAAAGTATATTAATCCCCCTTTTTTATAGTTATTATCCTATTTGGGCAGAGACAAATCCTACAAAATAAAAATAATGAGAATCAGTCCACCCATTCTTGAGTTATAATAAGTCATGTAACTGACACAACTTTCTTTTATGTATAAAGAGTAAAATGAAACTAATAACTACAAATATGTTTCCACTTACTGAGAGTCAGGTGCAGCAACTTTGTACAGCTTCAGGGGTACCATTGATTCTCTAACTCCTTTGATAGCATCCTGTAAGTCCCGCAGTTCCTTGTCAACACTTTGATATTCAGCATGCCCATTGCACTTTGAGAATATATCTGAAATAATTGTATACATATAAAAAAAAAAAAGTAAAGTTAGCCTGTAAGCATCCCACTGCTGGGCAAAGGCCTTACCTCAAATGTGAAAAAAAATTAAAAAATTTAATGTATACATATTAAATGTGTAAAATATTAAAAAAAACTGAAATAATTGTACATATAATAAATGGTGTAAAATATAAAACTGGTGTAAGGGTAAGTACATTCAAAATAAAAAAAATACCATTTGTGTCAGTGACTTTTTCTTCAGTATTTATTTTGGTTATATTAATTTCATCCTCCATTTGATCTTCATCATCCTGGAAATTATTATTGTAATTTTTTTTATAATAATTAATGATAAAATTGTAAGCTTTACCATACTATTTCATTTTAAAATTACTGAGCTGCATCATACTTACAGAGTTCTTTTTGTTTGTATCACTGTTTATGTCGATGTTGAACCAGGTTTGTAATACTTGAATCAATAAGACATGACCTTGTTTAGCCAAATAGGCTTTTAGCATGTTAAGGGCATCTTGGGAGAGGTACACATCATATTTGCATGATCTACAATAAAATGACATAGATTAGTTAAAGCAAACTATAAAAATATTGAAGTTTTCTTATACCTTTTTACTCATGAAAAACATACCTGAATGCTGCTATAGATGGTCTTGCTTCTACTTCTTGCAATGTGTATATGGAACCTATATCATCAAGTATTTGGTTCATGTAATCCTTTTCTGGTGTTTCATTATCTATGGTTCCATTTTGTAAGGAATTAAACAGCTGTTCTAGACTGTTAGGCCGGTATAAAGCTGAGGGTAGGTTTCCATCTATTGGTTGATGGTAAGACAAGTCCTTTTGAGGCAATGTGGCTGAGTGTCTCTTGAGAAACATTTGTGCTTGTCCCCCGTGTCCTCCTCGAAGCATTTCTAGGTAAAGGTGGCAGAGTAATGGTGAGAGTAACCCAAGAAGTTCATTTTTAACCTTCTCTACATTTACCTCTTTGATGAAGTTTACCAACCTGTAAATAAATAACCAGATGAATGTGACATTAACAGGTGCTTGCAACCCAAATATAATAAAATAGTTATTATACCTCGTGTACTGGATATCGTACTGTCCAGGATCGTTATTGATGCAGGAGAACAATATTGAATTGGCTCGACTGGCTTCGCACTGGACTATAGTGGCGACCGCCATTTGCTCAGCACTTCTGTTCAGAGAATTGTTACTACTAAACAAATCTATGTCCTGCAAAATATATAAATAGGTATTTAAATATTCTGCCACCAAAAATTTAATGTAATAAAATAACAAAGCGAACGAGAGCGCGTTCAATGCGTTCATACTTACGGGGTAATTCCGCCGTTCTAGGTAAGAAGTAACAGCAGCTTTGACTGCATCATTTCGAGTTTTTTTAATCAAAGACATTGAGTAAATAATTTGATGTTTATTAACTTATAAATCCGTAGCAATCGAAAAATCACGCTCCCACTCGAAAATAAACATTTTTGACAAGATTTGTTTGAGTGACGAGACGAAGCGACGAGCCGACGACTGACTGACATTGACGTTGACGTAAGCAGACCATTTATAAGGCTTCAGCATGGTCTAGCTAGACCTTAGCCTGGTCCTTAAAAGTAACAAAAAAAAAACCGGCCAAGTGCGAGTCGTACCCGCACACTGAGGGTTCCGTGCCACCCTTGAATTCGGTGAACTCCACTTCCACCTAGTGAAAATATCATTTTTTGACAGCAAAAATAACATTGTTTTTCATAGTGTTTGAATGAAAGACAAAGTTATATTTGCAGTTGATTCAAATGTGCTATTTCTTCGATCTCATTCAAACCAATTTCCGTTGAAAGTATTTGTTGAAATCTATGACCTGTATTTAAAAAAAAACATTCAAGTCAGAGGTCATTTCACTACTTTGGAAGCGGCTATCTCTCAGATGTTAGACTTTTTGAAAAAAAAAATGATACGGTAACCTCAATGTCATTTTAACACGTTCCGGGACACTATTCCAGACACAATAGAGGTTTTAGTGTTCACTGTCACGGAACGTGTTAAAAGACCTATCCATAGATATCCTACATGCATATGTTTGTTGAGTAAAATATTTTTATTTGGTTTTAGTTTCTTTTTAGGGTTCCGTACCTCAAAAGGAAAAAACGGAACCCTTATAGGATCACTTTGTTGTCCGTCTGTCCGTCCGTCTGTCAAGACCCTTTTTCTCATAAACGCGTAGAGGTATTAAATTGAAATTCATACCAAATACTCAGGTCTATAATACCTTTAAGCTGTAACAAAATCAAACTTCTATGTCAACGCAATCAAAAGTAACAGCAATTTAAGCTGCATATTTTGAAACTCGCAAGTATAGATAGTGCCATCCACGACGGCGCGCCCCTCCACTCGTCCAAATCGTTTATAGTACATGTGTGCAAGCTTTTTCCAACATTTGAATTGAATTTGGAACATCATAATGACTTTTGATTGACAAGCACACTACAAAAAATACACTCAAAGGGAAAGATACTCTACTTAGATATAGTTTCAAGTAGGTATGGTTAGCTACTAGACGAGTAATATATTTTTTTAAATTGCACTAGTAACATTTTTACTATTGAAGTAAACCAAACACGTAAGAACGTTTTATAACATTCAAAATGTTTTTAAAAAAAAATCTTTATAAGAGAACTGTCGGTCCACCGGGACTTCATATGCGTGAATTGTTTTTTCTTTGTCCTAGCGTGATGTTTTTATAGCCTTCCCCGATAGAGTACACCCTGGTAATTTTATAAGTATCACATGCTTTTTTTATTTGAAATTGTTTATGGGGTTTAAGTTACCATTTTACCTAATTATTTAGTAAATTTAATAATGTCAGAAGATTATACCAGGTTTATTTTTTAGTACAACACACTGGGTTTTCCTTGATATTTCAAAAGTAATTTAAGTAGAGCCACTTTCGTGACGAGTCTGAATTTTTGAATGACGGCCGGCTCGCAACTGACGCGCGTGTCACCCCCCGCACCCCGCACATTTCTCAATCAAAAAAGGAGTGGGGCGCGCCTTCGTGGATGGCACTACCTATACTCGCAAGGGAATCAAAACCTAAAGGGTACTTCCAGTGGACCTAGAATCTTGAAATTTGGCATGAAGCAACGTTTTATAGCACACATAAAGGAAAAATTCCGAAAACCTTAAATTTTTAGTTACATTACAAAATATATATTTTTTAATAAATATAAACTTATTACTTTTTTCCTCATGAACGCGTAGAGCTATCAAGTTGAAATTCATATCAAATACTTAGATCTAATTGAAACGAACTTAATTGAACGATTGATTGTAATGAACGAACTTTGTAAACCTTGCAGGTTTGTACGGAACCCTCGGTGCGCGAGTCCGACTCGCACTTGGCCAGTTTTTTAACTTTAGGCTCTATCCATTGTTTTATCCTAGACAATCCTAAGCCTGATACAGTATGAAGAAAAGTTCATTGAATAGACCTATAAAAATAAACATGTAACATGTAATACTATAAAGTTAACAACAACTATTATAGTTAAGAATATATGCGCCAGACATATTTAGAAGTATATTGAAAAAAAAACTGCTTATCGATGGTAAATAAAACTAGTATTCTTCCATACGTTGTATAATCAGCCACCACAAACAAAGGGTTTTACATACGTAGCACACACGCGTCTTGAGTCTTCAGTGTAAGAAGTCCCAGCGAGGTCCGTCCGCCACCACCCGAACGGACCCGCCTGCGCCCGGCGCCTCTGCTGACACCGCGATTGCTAACAATACTATATTGACTAATATTTTCAACCATATTCAACTACAGTACAGTTAAACTTCTAAGTCAGACCGACATGACGAAACTTTAAGGGTTCTGTTTTTTTGCCATTCGGCTACGGAACCCTAAAAAACCGGTAATAAGGCACAAGGCAGGCTAAAATTTAACGTCGTGATTTACTTATAAATAAATGAGTTTTGTCGTTTGCGACTAGTGTTGTAAGTCTACCGTAGCCTTCCAAAACGCACGGAATCCTACCGGTAGGATACGGAATGCTACGGCACAGGCGCGGATTCAGCTCTCCAAAAAGGTTGTGGGCACGCCATGGTTTTTCAATGATAGGGGGGGGGGGGGGAGATTTAGCGAGACAATCTGGTTATAGACGCTAATCAAACCAAGAGCATACAAATAATTAAAGCGCGAGCAAAGCGAGCGTGCTCCAATTCGGTTTTCGACACTTATGAAACCAAAACAATATAAATTTTTAAAGCGCGAGCGAAGCGAGCGCGCTAAAATTAGGTTTTCGACTCTTCTTCTTCTTCTTAAACTTAAGAGCTTCGCTCTTGTCGGTGGAGTAATTGCCATTCTTTTCTTTTGTATGCCTTTCTCTTGACCTCCTGATATGACATAATATTTACTTTTTCCTTTACTTGATCGAAATAACTTCTCCTCGGTCTTCCTTTTCCCCTCTTTCCTTCCACTTTTCCTTCCATGATGTTCTCCAAGAACCTGTCATGTCGTATCAGGTGTCCTATCATGTTGCCTCTTCTATTTTCTATTATTTTCAAGATATTTCTTTTCTCATCTACTATCTTAGATAAGATTTAAGATAGTAGATGAGAAAAGAAATATCTTTCGACTCTTATCATAAAAAAATTGACGAATATTAAAGCGCGAGCGCGCTATGCACCAGCTACGTCCGCAGCTAGTGAATGAAACTATAGCACATTTGGAAAAGTACCAAATAAGACATGCCAAGTCTCGCAATCGTTTTAAGTTAATTTTGTTGCGTTTTCCTAAACTATTACTACATTATGCTCCTGCACCCATCCACTTATATAATCTTTCTGCATGACCTAAAGGTACTTAAATAATGATGTGCAGGATGGAGGCGCAGGGCTCTGCGTTGAAGTGCAGCGAAGGATTGTGGAGATTGTCACCAGAAATAAAATCATATTTGTGCTTAACAAATATGTCGTTTATTTACTCATAAATCACACTACACATTTGTCATCGTCAATCATTGATTACTTTAGATTAGAATTGTCACATTTTAAAATAAATAAAATTATAATAGGGAAAGAGTATGCAGAGCTACATATCGAGAGAAAGGGCAAAACCAAAGACAACACAGATACGGTCATAGAGTAATGTCATAGACTAAATCAATAGACAATACATGTAAAGGGTAGACTACACGATTTCTAACACTCCTCCTTACACTTTACATGCCAAATAAAAGCTATATAAATATGGCTCTACATAAAGCATTCATAAAATTAATTACATGTCAAAGGCTTAACATTAAGTCCCTTAATAAATTTACAATGTTTTTCAGCACATAAGGGCTTCGTTAATACATCTGCTACCATTTTGTCAGTCTGCAAGTACCTTACATTTAAGTGTCCTTTTTGAATCAGATCTTTAATAAAGTGATACCTTAGGTCTATATGTTTGGTTCTTTTGTGGGAGTGCTCTTTAACTAACAGTAGTTTTTGAGCACTTTGGCTATCATTATAAATGACAGTGTCAAAAGTTTTATCGATAATTTCTGACAAGAAATTTCGTACAAAACATATGTCCTTACAACAATCTCCAAGAGCTACGTATTCCGATTCGCAACTTGAAAGAGAAGTACATTGTTGCTTTCTTGCCTCCCAGTTAATTACATTAGATCCTAACTTAATCACAAAGCCAGTATAGGACTTGCGGTCTGAAAGGTCATTGGCCCAATCTGCGTCAGCGTATGCAGTAAGATTAAAAGTATTGCTCTTTGTGAAGCAAAGGCCATAATTTATGGTACCTTTTAGGTAACGGAGCACACGCTTCGCCATGCGCCAATGATTTTCATCAAAACATGTGTTAAACATACTAAGTTGGCTACATGCAAAAGATATGTCCGGTCTAGTACAGACTGATAAATACATTAAACTTCCTAGAAGCTGTCTGTACTGATAGACTTCATCATCTAAACATGTCTTATCTGATTTCTGTAATTTACAATTAACTGGTAAAGGTGTTGTAACAGATTTACAGTCTGACATATTATATTTGAATAATAAACGCTTTATGTACTCAGTTTGATATAAAGTTGTGATGCCATTTTCTCTACGTACATTCATTCCAAGACAATTATTTAATTTGCCCAAATGTCGGACTTCAAACTTATTTTGTAAAAGTTGTAAAATATTATATATTCAGTCTTTGTCTTCTTAGTATAAATACATGGCTCACATTTGCTCTGAGTAAAATTATTTTGTGCTAAGAAATCATGTATTTTGATATTCCACATTCGGCTTGCTTGCTTAAGGCCGTATAAGCTTTTCTTAAGTAAACAAACCTTATCACAGTTTTTAAAACCTGAAGGCTGTTCCATATAAATCTTTTCATTTAATTCGCCATTTAAAAATGCAGTTGTTACATCAATATGGTCCATTTCTAAATTAAGTTCAGTAGCAATAGAAAACAAAATTCTCAGTGTGCTATGCCTCACTACAGGTGCAAAGGTGTCCGTATAGTCAATGCCCTCTACTTGACTAAACCCACGGGCAACCAGCCTAGCTTTAAATTTGGCAGGCTTACCTGACGTGTCAAGTTTCTTCTTGTAAACCCATTTACACTTTATAATGTTTTCATCTGCAGGTCTGTCTACCAAGATCCATACCTTGTTTTTAATTAATGAATCATACTCACTCTGCATTGCCCTCTGCCATTCATCTTTTTCTGAAGATTCCATGGCTTCGCGGTATGATATAGGCTCATCTGGCGAAAAACCTTCTGCCATCATCGATAAATCATAGTCTCTAAGATGCTGTGGCACATTACCTCGTGTTTTACGTACGGGGTGTGAACGAGACGTGTCGGAAACAGCCGGCAGCGTCGGCTCACTCGGTGCTGACTCCGGCATAGAAGTCACAGCATCCCCTGGAGTACCAACCTCATCACCGTCGTCATTATTATCAAATGATGACTCCGGCAGAGAAGTCACGGCATCCCTTGGAGTACCAACTTCATCACCGGGACTGTCATTTGCACCCTCATCGCCCGTGCAGTAGTTTTCAGAGAGTGGCGACCACGCCAGTGACGTCGGTGTCTCTGCATCTGAAAATTGATGTAAAGAGGATGAGCACTCAGCTGATTTATCATTTTCATTATTTTGAATGACATCATTAACATTAAAATCTCTGTTAAAATTAGAGTCATTATTAAAATAATTTAATGCATTATTTTTATTAATGGGCCCTGGAATAATAACATTGTCTTTCTCGATAGAATAATTATAAAAATTGGCTCCACAAGTCTTTTTACAAATGTCATTTTTAGCAAAAAATTTATCCTCATTAAAAATAACCGATCTAGACTTTATGACTCAAAACTCAAACTCAAACTCAAAAATATTTATTTGCAATCATTTGGGTTGTACATTCAGATGTTCTTAAATGTCATAAAAAGGTGCGCCAAAATATGCTCTAATGTAGCGTACAAATATTTAAACAATTTAAACAGTTCCTAAGTGACTACAAATTAAGTTCTATTAATTATTATTATTAGTCATTAATTAAGGAACTATTACCTACTACTACTATACTTTAACTTTACATTATTGCACAAAACATTAAGTTTACTATATACATATTAAAACACCATACAAATTAGTATCACATTAGAAAACTAAAACTAGATACAATGTTACAAACGTAATATTTAAATGGTTTCGTAAGTAAAATATTCATTTAAGGAGTAAAAAGTACGTTCTATTAGCCACGAGTGCAATTTGTTTTTAAAAGTTGTTCCCGAGAGCTTTCTTATGTCCTCAGGCAAAGCATTGAATATTTTTATAGCCATTGCATAAGCACTGTTTTTGAATAAAGATAGTCTGCCAGATGGAAGTTCTAGTAGGTTCGTAGGCCGTCTTCGGAGGGATTTCTCAGTAAAAATTGGCCTGATCTGAAAGAACTGAGGATGTTGTTTTACGAATATACTGATTTGTTTAATATAAAGGCCGGTGAGTGTTAGTATTTTAAGGTTTTTGAACAGGGGTCTACAAGAATCTGTACAGTCAGCACCACAGATTGCTCGAATGCATCTTTTTTGAATTTTGAACGCAATATTGACATCTGCAGAATTTCCCCAGATAATAAGACCATATTGTAAAACAGACACAACATAAGCATAATATGCCTGCATCGCTACCTCTGTGGACACTGTTTCCCTCAGCCGACGAAGGGCAAACACAAAACGGCTGAGTCTGTTACAGACATTTTCTATGTGAGGCTTCCAGTTACAGTTTGCATCTAAGATAATGCCCAGAAATTTTATGGTATTCACAGTCTGGATACGTTTTCCTTGAAATTTAACATCAATGTGCATTTCGGGAGATTGGTGCGTATGGAATTGTATTATTTTGGTTTTTTCTAAATTTATTGCCAAATTATTTTCTTTTAACCATTTTATAGCCGCTGTAAGTGTTAAGTTTAATTCCGCTTCGGCAATTTCTTTATTTTTAGCTTTAATAATAAATGTTGTGTCGTCGGCAAAAAGTACCGATTTGTGATTTGTTATGTTGGGGAGGTCGTTTATGTAAAGTAAAAATAATATTGGTCCTAAGATGCTGCCTTGTGGCACACCATATTTGTTGTCTCTAAACTCTGACCTATATTCAGTTTTTCTTAGTTTGCCGCCTTTTTGTTCTATTTTATTTACTACTACACACTGCGATCGGTTACCTAAGTAGCTAATGAACCAATCTTTAACTGTCCCTCTAATTCCATAACAATCTAATTTTTCTATGAGCCTATTATGTTTTACGAAATCGAATGCTTTGCTCATGTCTAAAGATAATGCAAATACAGGCGTTTTAGAATCAAGGCTTTCTATTACGTTCTGGATCAGGGTGTAGTTGGCCAGAGTTGTGTTATGATTCTGACGAAATCCGTTTTGCTCTTTTTTAATAATATTCATTTTGTTTACAAATTTAATAAGGCGGATGTGTACTACTTTTTCAAAAATCTTCGAAAACACTGGTATCAAAGCAATAGGGCGATAGTTGGTAGGATTTTTTTTGTCACCGGTTTTAAAAAGCGGCTTTACTATCGATTTTTTCAATGCTTGGGGGAATACTCCTTCACTGAGTGATAAATTAACTATATGGCACAAAACTTCGGCTATAGGTTCTGCTACCAGTTTAAGTATTTTAGTTGGAATATCGTCATATCCAACGGAGTTACAGTTTTTAAGTCCCATTATTATTTCGTGAATTTCGTCGGGATTAGTAGGATTCAGAAACATACTAGAAAAGCAGTGATCAAGAGCAGGTTTGTTAGGTCTATCAATAGTATTTTGGAGGGTTATGTTGGTAGATTCTATGAAATAATTATTTAATGTATTAACTATTTTTGTTGGTTGCACCATCGTCGAGCCATTAAAGTGAATCTCGTCAAATTCCGTCGTAGAGGTGGTATTAGATACTTGAGAATTAATTAATTTCCAGACAGCTTTCGACTTATTTTTTGAGTTTATAACATATCTTAAATTGCCCTGTTTCTGGAGACCGACTATACATTTTCTTAGAGTTTTAGCGTAGATTTTGTATTCATGACTCCGTAAAGCTTTATCATCTTTATGTGCAAGTTGGTATGTTTTAAATAATCGTCTTTTTGTCTTACAGCATTTTTTAATACCTTTTGTGATCCATTTAGTATTGTTATGTTTCCTATTTATTTTAATTTCAATTTTGGGAAAGCATATATTGTAAAATAAAGTGAATAATGAATGAAATTTGTCAAATGCGGTATTAGTAATAGTATCTGTTAATATGTCTGAAAATGATAAAGCTTTAATGTAACTGTAAAATTTACTAATATTTTCTTTGTTAAAATCTCTTCTCATTTCAAACCACATCAAAGTAATTCTTTTAATATTTAAATTAAATTCAACTATTTGCGCTCTATGATCTGATATGCCTAGATCATGCACGGAAGCTTTGGTTCTTTTTAAGTTACTGGCAATGTGGTCTATACATCTATTTAACCGTGTGGGCTCATTTATATGGAGGTGAATATCATAAGACTGGAAAATATTTACAAATTGTTTAGTATGTACATCAGATACCATTGTATTAATATTGAAATCTCCAGCAATAATTATCTTTTTTTTAGTTTTCGTTTTCATTAGTCTCTGTAGCAAGGCTTCCAAGTTAGTAAAGAAAATATCTAATTTTGAATCAGGTGTTCGATAGATACATAATATTATTAAATTACTACTTTTAATTTCAATTCCGCAGCATTCAAAACTCTTACATGTAGCATATTCATTAGTTATTTTTATTGTCTGATAGGGAATGTTTTTCTTAACTAGAATGCATGCTCCACCTCTCCTTTTATGAGGTCTGCAGTAAGAAGCAGCTAATTGAAAATCCTTAATCCTAATGTTTTTTTCGTCCCCTGATTTCAGGAAGGTTTCCGTAGCACATAATATACTAATGTTCAGTTTGTTCTCTTCAAACTCTTGAAGAATAACATGAAGATTATCTGATTTGTTGAGTAGACCCGCAAAGTTTTGGTGAAATAATGTAAAACCATAATTATCACAATTAGGAACGAAAAAACTGGTTATTATCTGGGGAACCTGAATTAGTCGCAGCTTGTGTGTTGGAAGGAGGGATTGAGTTTTTATATTGCGTTTTCGGTAAGAGTTTAAAATAGTATGGGATGGTGCCCTTAGAATGATTAGTGTTGTTTGTGTTTTTTGGGCCTTTTAATGACATGGTTTTTAAGGGTAAAGTCTTAGTATTAGTTCTGCCTACGTGTTTAATGAAGCATGTCTCATATGCAGGATAGTCTATGGCAACATTAACTTTTAAACATAAATTATCTAGAAACCGGTTAGAATTATGGTTTTCATTGATGTCGATAAAACAACAGTTTGGAAAGTTCATGGTAATCATTTTCAGTTCAGTATTCAATTTCCTTACGTTTAAAAATCTGTTATTATTTATTGCCGATACTAATACATTTGTATTCCGCAATTCATGCAACGCTATATTTATGTTTGAGATCATTTTTCTAGGATTTTTATCGTGACTGCCAGAACATATTATTACATAATCATTTTTTGTAAGACTTTGTTTACTACTGATACATTGTTGCAGGGTTTCCGATGAAGAAGCATTCGGCTTGATAAATGCGAAGGGTTCGTAATTGTCGTTCCATTTATTTCTTCTATGCTCTAGTATTTTTTTAGCCAAGCCAAGTACTTGTTCATCTCCTAATATTAACAATTTGTTCTTTAAAGACTTTTTTGCCGACGGTACTGTCGGTGCAGTAATAGCATTAATAGTGACATCCTTTTGTGGCGCTTTTCCTGTGGTGATATCATGTTCTTGAAGAGTAATAGCATCTGTAGTTGATTTGCTGCTGTTGCTCTGTGGTTGACAGGATGGAGGTGGAGATGCAGCTCGGGGTGTCGGAGGGCTGCTACTGTAGGAGGATTTTGAGGTGGGTTTTCTTATCTTCCGTTTCATAGGCGCAGAAGTGGGCGAAGGTAGGACTATTGAGTTGGTGTAGTCTTTTGTATGGTTTTGATCATGTGATACGTTATGAATTACTTGATCTCGGTCTTGTAATTCCTTACGCAAGGTACTGTTGGTAATATTTAATTTTTCTATCTCGAGGGTTTTAGAGTCTAGTTCTGTTTGCAATATCTTTATTTCTTCTTTTAGTTCACGTATATACAAGCTTTCTCCAGTAGAATTATCTGGCAAATATTGAGAACTGTCTTCGTGCGTTGTTTTAAAGGAAGCTGACAGGTCAGGAAGAGAAAGATGCGACAGTAGTTTTTGATTAGTATTAGAACTACTTATGTTGGTATCTGGATCGTCTATTGCCAGTGAAGTGAAAGAGTTTTCAGTAGGTATGTTACAGAGCACACTTTCATAAGGAAGATTTTTTCCCCCTGTACCCGTTGGTGTAGAAGTATTCATTTCGTTCGTGTGTCCGCGGCCGTAACAGTTCATACATTTCCAATTGTTTCTATTTTCTTTCGTCATCAAGTAGTATCTTTTAATTGTGACTTCCGTACACTCGATGTCAAATGTGTTTTTACACTTTAAGCATGTTAAGTACTGTCGAGTTTTTATTTCCTTTTTGCATTTTTTGCAACATTTTTGGTTGGTTTTATTAGAGCTCGTATTTAAAAGTACGTAATCGCGCCCTCTGTACGTAGACATTGTAACTAGTTTGGGTTCTACCGCAGTAGCACAGTTTAAGTAAGCTAGGTGGAGTTGAGTGGTAGTGTCAGAAAGTTTTCACAGATGTCGTTGTAAAACAGCACCCAGCAAAGCGTCTATTTTGAAGTCAATGTAATTTTAAATAACAAACTGCCGCGAAGTAAAAACTTTTCACAAAGTTTTTATGATAAAGAGTATTTTCACCACTGCACAAGTTTTATAGCACATAGTTTATAGTTTTACACACCGGTCTTTTACCTGCCCTTTTCACAGGTTTCCAACAAAGTCAGCATAGTTTTAGAAAGTTATTCGTCATTTGTAAATTTGTTGAAATCACACCAGCGCATACATTTTAATGAAAGATAACACTCGTGTTAGAGAAGGTGCTAAAGACACGCACATTGAACACTATTTTTTGAAGTTATATCTATTATTATTATTTTTAATCAATTTTAACCGCGGAACTTATGTTTACCGTGACGGCAGCGCCATCTATCTTGGTAAGGCTTAGTGGGATCAACTAAACGGTATTCTTTAAAGGTTTCACCATAACCAACGAAAATTAAAGCTTTTGCTCTTGCATCAAGTTTTTGACGCTTTTGACTAGGAACGTGTGCATAAGCAGTACACCCGAAGACACGCAAATGACTGATGTCTATAGGAGACCCAGTCCATAAGCTCTCGGGAATTCCACCTGAAAGCGCTCTGGTAGGAGACCTATTTTTCAGGTAAATGGCTGTCATAACTGCCTCTCCCCAGTAACGGTTACACAGGCCGGATTCCTGCAGCATAGCCCTAGTTTTATCAAAAATCGTTTTAAAAGCCCGTTCCGCTGTTCCATTTTGAGCAGCATTGTAAGGGACAGTGGTTTGGTGTATAATACCGTGGTCTTTAAGATAATTGGCCAGTTTATTATTTGTAAACTCAAGGCCATTGTCACTGCGCAAAATCTTTATTGATAAACCAGATTGTTTCTCTATCATAGTCTTAAAATTTATAAAATGTGAACTCACCTCTGATTTATGCTTCATAAGGTAGCCCCACGTCTTGCGGGTATGGTCGTCTGTGAAGGTCAAAAGGTAACGAGCTCCACCCCAAGTTTCAACTTGCATAGGTCCAGCCACATCTGAATGGATGAGTTCAAGAGGTTGGGTAGTGCGTTTTGTGCTGACAGCAGGATACGGTGCTCGCACCATCCTGCCTGTCAAGCACGGCTCGCAACTACCATTGATGGTGTCTTCTTTCTGAAAGAGTAAGTTCATGCATTTCTTCCCATCACCTAGAATCCTCATACCTGGTTCAGATAGATGAGCTAGACGTCTATGGATTAAGTCCATTGGCACAGTCGAAACAGCGTGAGCATTCACTGTCTCTTGCCTGGTCTGCAAGAGCTTGGAAGACTCCTCCTCAAGGATGTGTCGCACTTGAGACTTATATTTATACAAACCATTTTCCTTAAAAGCAACTAAGACCTGATTGCCAGTGACTTTAACATTATCAAAGACTTTACAATGATCCCTATTAAAAATGACAGTATAACCCTTATCAGTGATTTGACTAACGGACAGTAAATTGCTGGAGAGGTCAGGCACATGGAGAACGTTTGATAGGCTAATATTGGAGCATAAAGAGACCCTACCAGTACAATTGCTATGTAACTTATTACCATTAGCTATATAAATAGTAGAATTTTTACCTCTAGGTTCTTCTAATAGCTCCTTATCAGCAATCATATGCTGAGATGCACCAGAGTCCACCACAAAGTCATGGCTGCTGCTACCGCTGCATACCATAGCTGATGCAAGCATAGTGTGGTTTTCTTCATTGTTCTTCAGCTCTTTCTTGCGTTTAAAGCAACGCTTGATAGTGTGTCCGCTCTTTTTGCAGAACTGGCAAACCAAAGGCGATGACTTCTTTTTGTTTCCTAGGTAGGCCTTCACTCCCTCCTGGTCACTCGCATTTCTCCGGTGTTCTTCTTGCAGCAATCTTGTCCGCACGAGCTCCACCGTTAGTGTGCTTGCAAGACAGACGGTTTCAAGCCCCAACACCAGGTTGTCAAATTCCTGTGGTAGACCACTCAACAGGATTTCCGCTACCACATCATCGTCTATCTTCTTGCCTATATCAGCGAGCTGTTGAACAAGCTGCATAACCGCTTCGACATACTCCGACATGCTGCTGTACTGGCTGTATTCAATTCTATGCAGTTGACGTAACAAGAGCACTTTCCTGTATAGCCCTTTGGACTCGAAGGCATCGGCTAGCTTCGTCCATGCATCTTTTGCCGATGTGGCATTTCGCACGTACTGGTACAACGCAGGCTTAATCGATAAGCATATCTTTGCTAAGGCCCGGCTTTCGTGGGTCGCATCGGTATCCGTTCCATCCACACAGCCCCATAAACCATCCAGCGTAAGTAACATTTTCATGGCAAATTTCCAATTTGAATAGTTACCCAAACCATCCAGCTTCTCGACGGGAATGTGCCCGTTGTATTCATTATGTGACGACATTCTAGACGACGTTAGTGTGATGTTAGTTAAGCAAACAAATACTAGGTTATAATCACGAGGGCAGTGAATAAATAACCTCAAAATGTTTCCGACATACCAATCTTAGGTTTTCAGTTTCCGTTTTCAGTTTCCTCGCGGCACTTACATCTGGGCCCATAACCTGATGTGCAGGATGGAGGCGCAGGGCTCTGCGTTGAAGTGCAGCGAAGGATTGTGGAGATTGTCACCAGAAATAAAATCATATTTGTGCTTAACAAATATGTCGTTTATTTACTCATAAATCACACTACACATTTGTCATCGTCAATCATTGATTACTTTAGATTAGAATTGTCACATTTTAAAATAAATAAAATTATAATAGGGAAAGAGTATGCAGAGCTACATATCGAGAGAAAGGGCAAAACCAAAGACAACACAGATACGGTCATAGAGTAATGTCATAGACTAAATCAATAGACAATACATGTAAAGGGTAGACTACACGATTTCTAACAAATAAAAATAAAAAAAATATTTAAAGATAGTCCTGTTTTACTTGATGTAGGTATAACTTTTATGCGGTGACTATTTGTATCAAAAATACTTAATCATTTTTTATTTTATGTTTTAAAATGAAACTTATTCAACTAAAAATAAATAATAATCACTGTTTAGTAAAAAGACCATGATTTGTTTGAAATTCTGATTAGAACATTCATTTTTACATTCAGATTACATTAAATGAAATCTACGTAATACCGCACCTATGGTAGGATTCCGAAGTACCGATTCCGAGGCTGCGGGAGGGAGGGACCACGACGATTTCTTAAAATTTTAGTTTTCCGCCTTGATTTAAAACCTCAAGCATATGTTTTATTAACATTCTTTTATTTACGCGACCTCTGAGCGCTTGAGCCATATGGCTAAAGCATGGGCTACATAATAGGGGCCCACTTCGGGACCCACTGGCCTAGAGCAATGTAAGGCCATTCTTGCGCCCCCGGAGTCTGCGCACTGTGCCTGGGCACCGGTGGCATCGCCCTATTAACAGCACTGAGCAGTTCCTGGATCATCCAGCAATATCGTCAGGGATTACCACAGGTCCTTTACACAGATTCCTGTTGAAATTAATACTATCAATTAAACCACCCCGGAGCTCAGAAGGACTTTACTGGGGTTCTTAGTCCTGGAAGGGTTTCCAATTTTCCATATACGCTGCGCTTGCGCAGTATGTCGCTATTTTTAACTAACAAGGAACGGTTGTTATTGCAGTACAAACACTGCTGCTGCCATAGTACCACACATTCTTTGTGCATATATTTAACTAGCTTTTGCCCGCGACTTCGTTCGCGTGGACTTCAGGTTCGTCCCGTCTAGTAGCGCAAAAAATGTGTTTTTTTACGACCTCACATTAGAAACCTCAAAAATTGTAGCCTATATGTTATTCTGATGTATAAGCTATATTGTGGTAAAGTTTCATTCAAATCCATTCAGTAGTTTTTACGTGAAAGAGTACCAAACATCCATACATCCATACTTACAAACTTTCGCCTTTATAATAGTAGTAGGATTAATCACCACAATCACATCAACGGCACAGTTAAAGCTCAAAAAGGATTAAAGGTAGGCAAAAATCACACCTGTAACTTTACATATTGAAGCATGCTATTAGAATGTTATTCGTACCTAATACAATTAATAGCGTATGTGTGATGTGTGTAAATTGTGTGATGCATACTAATTTATAACAATAAGTATATGAATACGTTTCTGTAGATGTTTTATCAAAAAATTGTGCAGTGATTTCTAAATTTCATGTTTTTTGGCAATTATATGACCGCCTTTTACTGATGGATAAATAAAGTGCAGTAAAAGATGGTCTAAGATGGTTCAACCGTGCCTCAAGTAGGTATAAGTACCTACTAATCTCCTAAACTTTTTCGCGAGTTTCTCTACCTACTCCACTTTATTAAGTACCTACTTCTTTTTATTTCAGCGACGTTACCTATCTTTTAACAACTTTTTTCAAAACAGCCAATACAATGAATACAAATAAAACAAAAGAAATGTTAGCATGCTATTCTTTAATAATGTTAATAGCGAAATGTTGCGGAGATGAATATTTCAAAGCTGATAATATCAATAAGTATATCTTTGAGAGTCAAAATTTTACGTTCATTGACCTGACTTTGTCTGTTAAAAAACAATATGCTTCACTTTCTGATGACGAAAAAGCGCGGGTGCACTTAAGAGAAGGGTATAATATCGTGTAAGTAACTTGTAATTATGTTCAATAATCTTCAAAGTACCCGTCAAGCAAGCATATCGGTACCTACTGTTTTAAATAAACTTATCTTTTACGAAACTTTCTAGGCTTTTAATAACGGCATTAACGAGGGTGGATTGTGTGAAAAAGAATGGTTTGGGACAACTTTAGATTTGGATTATAAATACAACAACCCGACTGTTGAATTACAATCAGTTAAACACGAAATATATTCAAGCAAGCGACCTAAAGTTAATGCTATACCACTTGGAAATTTGATAGTACCATGTAAGTACTCGTAAGTGTATTCGAATAATCTTTAATACCTACCTAACTGTCTCGTCGTCGTTGTTCTAAGTGTTTCTAGAAGCGCCAAGCTATTTTCTATCGTCCGAGAAAGACCAGCCCAAGTTCGAATCCTGGGTCCAGCCAACACATTTATGGTTTTCTGTTTTGAATTAATTCAGAAGCTCGGAGTCAGGAAGTGGCGGTGCTGGTGACATCGACTGGTGCCCCGGAAAACAAGTTAAGCTAGTTTGGATCTGCCCCTAATGTCTCTATCTCCTTTTATCTCTCCTCTCCTCTCCTCTCCTGTTCTGCGACCTCTCTACCTCGAATTGCCATCTCTTTCATCGATCTATGAGGGTTGTATAATGTATTACTTACGTACCTACTTGTACGTTAGGCTTAGGCATACTACTTGTGTTTGCTGAACGGTTGATTTGATATCGATGAGACCGGTCGCTGTATCGAAATCGACAGAAATGGGAGAGTTTTATATTGACTTTGTTTAATAGCTTCATCAGAGCTCGTAATAGCATGGAAAAAAGGATTTTGTTTATTTATTATTATAACAGTAGCATCGGACCCAGGATTTACATGTATTTTTCATATTCCTTCCAGTAATGGTGGTTGATATAAGCAATAAAGTTCATGGTGACGCAAACTTTATTTTGAAGAAACACCATCTCGACTATTTTCTCAATAACTATTTCGGGAATACGGCACAGCCTTGCATCATTCATTGTTTTTAAATTCGGTTGGTCTGCTTATAAATACGACATACGGAGATATTACGGACTATTTGGTGGCAAAAATGACACGACAGGAATTCCAGGTATAAGTAATCTTATATTATTATATTAGTAAGTATTTTTTTCTTTTGATGTAATTTTTTCGCAGCGATGGAATCTGTCTATCATTATGGTTGGCTTGTAGGAAGATAATTATATATAGCATGAAGCCACCCTTTGTAGGTACTTATTTTCGTTAGAATAGTTAGATACGGGATTGCTACCATGTACATTATTATTTATGAGCTTCCGATATTTCGGCATTGTTGCAAGCGCCATGATTACGGAGTAACTAAAGATAACTTGCGGGTGGGTTGCTGTTATGGTATTGTTATGGTAGCAATCCCGTATCTAACTATTCTAATGTTAGTGACCATGAAAGTTTAAAATTTATTTTCGTTGTTTTATTTATCAACAATTACAAAATACGTAAAGAAGCGGTTATTTTGCGATCTCTTACCGGTACTTTGTTCCACACCTTAACAGGTATTAGCGAAGAAGTTGCAAAATGGATTACAAGTGCTTACAAAAACGTTATTGGAGTAGGCGTCGATTTGCCTTCAGTGGATTCTGTTGAGACGTTTCACGCAGCTCATAACACTTTGGTTGACGCCGGCTTGTATGTTGTGACTAACGTCGATTTGGAACAATACATACCAGGTAAACATTTTTCTGATCGTTATTATCCTGGCTAAAACCCATACAAAATAAGCCCTAATTTAAGGCCTTAGAGCTCAGCTTTACATTAGGGTCACAAGACTAACAAGCCGCACCACTGTCGTGCTGCCGAAAAGCTGCAGATTTTCATGATCTTTTTCACACCCCGCTTGAGATCTAATGTCTATTTGAAGGTGCATTTATTGCAAATATGTGGATGGTACGGATTGATGGCAATGTGGGATCTCTCGCGCCTATAACCACTTCAACGAAAATCGCTTACACACACGACAAAATAAACCAGGCATCACTTCAAACGAGCAAGCAAGCTATTTTTGCTCTCAAGGTGGTTAGGCGCCGGTGTTTTAGGTAGTAGACATACATACCGCCATAACGGTTCACAGACGAATGGTGCCATACTAAAAACTCGCTACGCGAGATGCGTAAGAGTAGTCGATCAACTTCAGTCCTTCAGAGAGATTATTAAAATACCTACATAATAACATTTCAGATGCTTGGTGCACAGCTTTGCTGCTACCACAAGCGGGACAAGGATCACTGGCGCCAGTTCGTTTCGTAGCCATATGCCCGAAGAGCAAAATGGAGAGACGCGTGGTTCCCCTACATAGGCTCTAACAACGAGATATCGAACTAAACTTACTGACGGATAAGATGTTAATAAACTACAAACTTATGGATAGTAGGTATACCAACATTGAAATGCGGGTAATTCTGTGTTTAGTGATCATTTATCTTGCTTTATCTATACGGATAAAGACGTGTCTAGTAAGTACTTCTTACGTTATCGACAGAAGCGTAGCGTGCTTTGGCGGGGCCCTGTATAAAAATTTGTTTTGGGGCCCTCAGGACGGGGAAATCCCGCAGCCCGCGATAACTGATGTAGGGCGTTGCCAACTTTTGAACGCACGCTTTACGCGGGAAAAAAAGAAATCGCTTTTTGTGACTTTTGTCATTTCTGAAAAAAAAATTTGGGTGAAAAGCTTTTAATAATTTTTGCTTACGCACGTTGGAGGCCCCCGTGGCGCGGGGGCCCGTATAATTGATACGGCAGATACGGCGGTAGCTACGCCCCTGGTTATCGAGACGAATATAAAAATAAAGATTTATTTGGTATACTGCATTTTAATTTACTAAGTTCAGATAGGTTCAGATCAAGAATTCAAAAATCAGTCCAGAATTCAGATGGATCATAGCATTGTTAGAATCAGGGACCGGATGAGAGGAATCATAGCGTCGTTGGTAGAATGGCGCCCTGGGAGTTGCACCATGGTTGCACCAACATGATGTAATTACATAATACAAAACTGAACACAATAAATAAACAAAGTATAATACAATACAGCGATAATACGTAAATTTCCAGTTGTGTGACTCACAGATCAAATTAAGCATCTCAAATCGTGTTTAGTGATCTAAGGCCTGATTTTTCAATAGCCAGATAAGAATAAAAAATATTCGTCGAATAAAATATATACAATATGGTTTATCTATTTGTCAAAAATCATTTATGTAAATGTCATTTTAAAAACGGTCGCTTTATACTTATTCAGTCTGATAAGTGTTATCTGACGATTATAAAATCGGCCCTAAGTTAATTTAATCAGAATTTATTCGATATCCGGATACTGTCCAGTCCAGATAGAAGAATAATTAATTCACATGAGGTCACTGATCAATGAATGTTATATGTGAATAAATTTTAAACTCTACCACATAATAATACTACAAGCTACGAATTCGATAGGTGTGCGTTGAGTATGGAGTTTCATACAAAGAATACCTACTGAACGCCACGAGTTGTTTCGGTGCTGTTCCTTTACGTTGTTAGATCTGCTTCAACCTTAATGTGATGAAGGCTTCATCACATTAAGGTTGAAGCAGATCTACACAACAGCAGAACTACACAACTATTTGCTTGCCAGGCAAATAGTTGTGTACTTGCCAGGCAAGCAAATAGTTGTGTATCACCAATATATTTTTAGCTATCAGGATTGTGTACTTACCTCTCAAATTTTTACACACATTCATACTTGTTACGTTCCGACAGCCGGCATGTTAGATGATAGTGTACTTACTTATACGTACGAACGTGTTTGTATCGTGATGTGACGTGACATCCTGCAGTCTACTTTAAGATGAGATTATCAGCGGTCGTGTTGTTCGCTGTTTATCAAAATGCATTTAACGACATCTTGTTTAGCGGCGACTTCGAATTCATTGACCTAACGCATCCTTTCGACAACGAAACCATTTACTGGCCAGGTGTTCAAAATTTTGTGTTTACACGGAAAACCGAAGATTTGGGTCCAGAAGGTTCATGGTAAGAAATTAGATTAAGATATTTAGAGCTTTTAATATTTGTTTTACAGTAATTTAATCACATAATATCGTAAATGAGGGCAATCTTTGTTTCCATTAAGCTGAAGAATAACTGCCACCACAAATAATTAAACAAGGTTTCGAACACTGTTTAAATATAATATGGCTAGTATAAAATCAACGTCAATCAAGTCAAATGACATAAGAGTGACATACATTTTATTTTAGCCGCATAACATTTAAACAGTTGTTCAAACCTTGTTTATTTATTTGTGGTAAGGCAGTTATTGTTTGTTTGAACGCGCTAATTGAGATTAGAATATAAATATAAATAAAATACTAGTCCCATAAGTAAATATCAATCATCTCATCATCATCTAATTTAAGAGCCAAGCTCTTGTCGGTGGAGTTTTTTCCATTCCTTACGCTCTTCCGCCATTCTCTTGACCTCTTGATACGACGCAACATTCAACTTTCGCTTTATTTGATGCATATAGCTTATTCTTGGTCTTCCTCTCTTCCTTTTTCCTTCTATTCTTCCCTCTATTATCGTTCTGATGAAACTGTCGTGTCGTATCAAGTGTCCCAGCATTCTCCCTCTTCTACTCTCAATTGTTTCTATTAGTTTTCTCTTTTCCTTTACCAAGTTCAAGACTTCTTCATTAGTTTTTTTCTCCGTCCAGCTTATTCTCTCCATCCTCCTCCAGCACCACATCTCAAACGCTTCCAGTCTCTCCCTATCTTTCTTTGTCATGGTCCACGTTTCACACCCATATAGTGCTATACTCCAAATGTACACTTTCACGAGATTTTTGCGAACTTTGCTGGATATTCTGGCCTTTATTAAGTTATTTTTAAAGTTAAAAGCTTGCCTTGCCATCGCAATCCTCGCTTTTATGTCTGGTGTACACCTGGGGTCGTCGGTAATTAGGCTGCCTAGGTATTTAAAGTTTTTAACCTGTTCTACTAGTCTATTGTCAATGGTGATAGGGCTATGTTTTTCTTTTTTTGATGCAATAAGTGTTTTAGTTTTATTTATATTAACTAGCTGTGCCCGCGACTTCGTCCGCGTGGAATAGTGACTTTGGATAGAATTTTTAATTTATAGGCTTATGATTTTACAAATAAGATACTTAAGTATAAGTACTTATAAGTACGCAAGATATAAAGTATTTATATAGTACATTTTAGTACTCACTTATCATTAAAATTGACCATATTACAACAATAAGAAGCAAGTAGTAGGTACATCAAAGGTGATCAATTATTATGACCATACCGATTATTTGGACGTTCACAATTTGTATTTCGATTAGGAATTCCTTTGTTTGATAGGATAATATGGTTACTTTACTTTTAACTACTACTTTGCCACAAAAAAAACTACTACTTTACTAACATTTTACTTTGTTGTGTGGAAAAAATGGATCTAAATATAAATTTTTTCATGGCACTGTTTTGTTATACTTTGGCAAGTACCATAAAGTACCAAATATTCATTTAATTTATACAAACCAATATGGAGGAAACACTACACATTGAATTAAAACACTTTACAGATTCATTTCCACCCACATTTATTTTAAATTGTTTCGCCTCGGCCCCGTCCCGCCTTAGCCCCGGCCCCATCGAACGGGATAAAAAGTATCCTATGTCCTTTTCCTGGTACTAAGCTACCTCCTCACCGTTTCGTCCCGGTCCCGTGCTACCCCAGCCCCGGCCCCGTCTAGCGGGACAAAAAGTATCCTATATGCAGTATCTTATGTCCTTCTCCTGGTACTAAGCTACCTCCCCACCGTTTCGTCCCGGTCCCGTGCTACCCCAGCCCCGGCCCCGTCTAGCGGGACAAAAAGTATCCTATATGCTTTTCCTGATTCTAAGCTACCACCATACCAACTTTCAGCCAAATCGGTTCAGCCGTTCTCAAGTTATAAGTGTTGTAACAAACACGACTTTCTTTTATATATATATATATTTTCTGCCTACCCCCTAAGTCTATTGGCGTGATTATTTCTATCCTAGTTTACTCTCCAAGTGATGCTGAGTCAAATAAAAAAAGCCCCATCAAAATCGGTCCAGTAGATTCTGAGATTAGCCCGGACAAACAGACAGACAGACAGACAGACAGACAGACAAAAATTTTAAAAATTGTTGTTTTGGCTTCTATTACGGTAATTAAGACCCCCTGTAACAATTTTTCATAAAAATCTTCAATGTACAGAAATCGATCTTTTACAGTCACATTTTGCGTATTGCACACTCTATAAATATGTTAAAAATAAGTGGCGAGAGAGGACAACCTTGTCTTACTCCCTGTCTTATCCTTGCCTTTCCCTGTTCATCTCCCACTTCTACTATCATTTCTTGGTTTTTATACAGTTCAAAGATGATCCTTCTGTCTCTATAATCCAGTCCAGCCTCCCTGAGAATTTCCATCATTTTCCTCCAACTAACTTTATCAAACGCCTTTTCCAGATCAATAAAAGCTATATGTGTGTCCATATCAAAATCAAGTCTTCTATCTATTATTAATCTCAGAGCTAAAATAGCTTCTCTAGTCCCTTTCTCCTTCCGGAACCCATACTGATCTGGGCCCAAATAGCATTCTGTCAAGGGTCTTATACGGTTTTGAATTATTTTAATTAAAATTTTGCTGGCCTGTGATATAATACTTAGCGTTCTATGTTCGTCGCATTTAAGTGTGTTTGCTTTCTTTGGTAATGTTACTGTCTTGCTTAAACAAAAATCTAGAGGTATTTGGCCGGTTTCATACATTAACTGAATTAATTTAAAAAGTTCTTCCTTTAATGGACCGCAATCCGCATATTTTATCATTTCGATGTAAATATTGTCAACTCCCGCTGTCTTGCCGTTTTGGATACCCTTCAAAGCTGTTTCAAATTCTTCTTTTAAGATAAGTGGACCAATTTGCAATTTATCTACATTGTAACGTTTAGTGCGTTAAAGAAAAGAACTACGTAGTGAAAATTGATTTATTAAAAGCTAGGGACACAAGAAGTTGTAGTGTAGGCGTAGTTGGCAGAACTGGGGGTGGGTAAAATTTCACTAAGCCGATCCACGTTAAGGAAACCCAATCGTATCACTGGCCTGAGTCTGGATCTGTATCGCCGACGGTGGTGACGGTGATGATGATGATGATGATGATGGTTAGCTTCGACGTGTAGCTCAAGCACGTGAAGGAAGATCTTCTGCCCGGGCGGAGGTCCCTGGAATATTTAAGAAAACCAGACACTTTAGGAATGTTCTGATTCACTGAGTGACGGCGACATTTCGTGCACAGCTGCGAAGCGATATACAGAATGCAGTACAATGAATACGATTAGCAAAAATAGTGATCAATGATGGAGCTTGCACAATGGGATAAATAGCTATGATAATATTAAAATCTAGGATAGGCAAATAGGATGATTTGCTTACATTGTCTTGTAGTGTAAATTAGGTTTTATTAAATTGTAATTAAAAACGAGCTTAGGCTCGCAAGCTTAATGTCTAAGTACATTATTTTGGGATATTATGAAACTATAACGAGGCAAGAATGGCAGGCTTAAAGGCAGAAGGAAGGTCAAGCAATGTCATGGCTTTGTCAAAAGAAAATGGACGACAGTGCGCGAACAGCCAAAAGCGTTGATATAGCAATCACATTTTGTACATAATTAACTTGTTTCAATACTGACACTGCGTAACCATCAACCGCCGAATTAACTACTTGATAGGTTCTACAACTAATTGCATAAAATAATACTTTGCAACACTTACCCAATTCGGGGATAAATACCAGGCACTATTTATTATTACGTGACTTAAAATCACAAGTAGTATTTGCACTATGCATTCAAATAATATGAATCACAGAAAGTAGAAACGGAGGTTTCAAGTAGTAGGTAGAATAATAAAATGAGTTATGGACGGGCGCACGTCTGTATCGTGTGCTCCCTCCAAGCGAATGTGAAGCTCCTCGGCCGCTCGGCCTGCCACCGGACCCATGCACGCGGCCGTGGCGTGATACAGTGCTACAGGCAGTATGCATTATCAGACTTATTGAAAAGTACCTAGTGGGCTACTGCATCGATTTATAGTTGTTGTAAATATTTAGTAATAGGATTATTGTTTACTGTTTTTTTTTATTTATACAATAATTTTTTATTTATAGTTTTAAAAATAGTGTTTAGTTAGGATTAATTATTTATGTATTAATAAGGTTTTCAATTAATTAGTTTTTAAGATATTAGTTTTGTAACGAACCGTTACAACATCTTCCTCCTTTTCTATATAGCTTTCTAACATACCTTCTCCTGCATACAGTTCTTCCAAGTAATCTCTCCATCGTTCAACGATCTTTTTGGAATCCATCAGTATTTTTCCTTCTTTGTCTAAAACTGCAGTACTCTTTCTTTGGTGTTTTTTGTTCATGTCTTTGATTAAATTATAAGCTTTATCCATTTTACCTCGCTTCATCATAAAATCTATTCTATTGCATTTTTCTTCTGTGTCTTTTTCTTTTGCTTTTCTGCATAGCAGTGTTATTTTATTTGTAAGTTTTTTGTACTCTATTGCACTAACTTCATCTGTTTTGTTCTTTAATTTTCTTCTCTCTATCATTAGATCTGTAATTTCTGACGTAAGCCAGCTTTTCCTTGGAATCAGTTTTTCTTTTTTCAAAGTCTCTTTAGCAGTATTTACTATAATATTTTTCATGTGGTTCCATTTATCTTCAATATTATTATTTATCATATTATTCTTACTACTATCTTTATATTGCTCTAGCTTATGTCCTAAATTATTACTATATCGCACTTTACTATCACTTTTTATGTCCTTAAGCTTACTGAGATCTAAGTTCTTTGGTTTACTTTTCCTTTTTATTTGTTTGATTTCAAAAGTAAGTAGGCTAACAAGAAGGTTGTGATCTGAATTCAAGTCTGCTCCAGGTAGTGTTTTACTAATTTTTGTCTGTTTCCTATATTTATTTTTTACAATAATGTAGTCTATTTGGTATCGGCCAATATCTCCTGGCATTTTCCAAGTATAAAGTCTTCTTTTTGGTTGTTTAAAGATTGTATTTGTTACAATGAGATCATTTTCTTCACAAAATTGAATTAACCTTTCCCCTCTTTTGTTTCTGTTTCCCAAACCGAACTTCCCTACTGATTTCCCTTCTTTTCCTTCTTCTACAACAGCATTAAAGTCACCCATTATAATTAGATTATCCGTATCTTTAACTGTGTCTATAATTGAATCAATGTGGTCGTACATGTCTTCTATTTCCTCATCGGGGTGACTGTTCGTAGGCATATAAACTTGTATCAAAGTAATATCTGTGGGCTTAGCTTTTATCTTGACTGCTGTTAATCGATCATTTAAGTGTATTGTATTTTCTACGTTTAGACCCCATTTCTTGTTCAACATTATTGCAGTGCCATTAGATCCTTGCTTATCTCCTGTAAATATAATTCTATAATCTCCACTCCAGAAATCTCCACTTCCCTCCCATCTAACCTCACTCAATCCTAATATATCGATTTCAAGTCTCGACATCTCCATCTTAACTTGCTCTAATTTCCCCGGATCTAACATCGTCCTCACATTCCACGTTCCAAGTTTACAAGGATTTCGCATGATGACGACCGGATCAGCCTTGCTCCTAACCCTGCCGGACTCAGACCGCCACGGTATGTTACATCGTGGAAGCCCGTTGTCAAGAACTGCATTATCTTTATTGTTCATCTTCATAAAACTCCAAATTAGGGAATATAGTGTGGTGGTTTCCCTCTTGCCTCCCACACCGCAGTTTAGGAATCGGGGGTTTCCCGCCTCTTAATGTCCAGTCAAAAGCCTTTCCTGATATTATTTATCTTCAGCCTTCTGCCAGTACTGATGTTGCTGCTACCCAACACCAGGGGAACGCTTATTTAATGGCGGCGTTTACTCGCCATGTCACAGGATCGTCAATGAATATTGTAGCTTTTTATAGAGGAGCCCATCCCACAGGACTCCCCACTACATCCTGGTAATCCTGCCGCTGATTGGTCGGGGACTGCTTATTCAACATATTCGCAGCTAACCACCATATCTGGTGGCCGTTCACTATCCGCCACCTGTAACCCCGCTAGTAGCCTTCAGCTCAGCCCATCAATCATCATCATACCATAAATCCCAATTTACCATAGCGTATTAATAGGATAATGCTTTATATCAAACACTACGACCTACGCGAACGGAGTAATATCAAAACGCGCGGACGACGATGTCGCAGGTGACCGCTAGCTATTTAACGTAACGTTACGGATTGAGAAAGACCAGAGATAGACGTTATAAAACTTCTTATAAAATATACATATATTTAAATAGTAATTGTCTATTATTAATGGATGTTTTCATTTGTTTAGGTATGCAGCTAACGAGTTTGCCGCCGGGGAGCACGGTGGCACACATATAGACGCGCCTTATCACTTTTATAGGCAGGGACTGCATGCCGGTGAACTGCCGTTAGATAAACTTATCGTTCGATGTAAGTCTATGCATTTGTTATACAAAGACATAGGCACAGAAATATACATATAATAGTACACAAAGGTACCATCGAGGTCTCAGGGGTCGAAAATAGTTTGCACACATGACACAAAACCTGGCGTCACTTCAAACCAAAGACGACGCGAGGTGCAAGCGACTTTGGCTCTTAAGGTGGTTAAGCGTTAGGCAAAACACAAAATGTATCAATTAGCAGCAACCATTACCTTACATTGAAAACTTAATAGTCTTCTAACTAATCGTCGTCAATTTAGTTTGTCGTTTACAAATTGAAAGCCGTGAAATATTTAAGTAGCTGGCTTGCGTACGTAGGTGTTACAATTTACCAATTCCGAGAGTAATGCTATGGCACTTGTTAAACTTCCTGCAAACGACCTCTAACTTTGCCGGCTATTACCTACTTTACACTTACTTAGAGCACAAGAGAAAAAATCTCATATACGTATACTTGTATAATTTAGGAATGGGTAAAAGCGTTAATACCTTGTCAAAAGTGCGCATTGAGCACAACAAGGAATTGATTGATAAAAAATAAATTGTCATATTATTTTTCTGTATTTCTGTTTTCAGTGATCATAGTGGACATAAGCAGATTAGTAAACGATGATCCGAACTTCGTACTGTATAAGCACCATTTGGATAATTTGCTTAACGCCTATGAAACTTGTGTGATCGTTTTTAAATTCGGATGGAGCAAATATTTCCATGATCAGAAGAAATACCTTGGATTGACAGACAATGGTGAACTGAATTTTCCAGGTGAATGTTTGCTGTAACCGTTTATTTTGGCCGAGCAATTTATCATGTTACTTGTTAGGATAGTAGGCACTAAAGCATGCACGACAGTCTACGGACTCATATCAAATATAGTATATCTGATTCGGAAGAGTGCGAATGAGTTGTCTCATCCAATGGTCAACTGGTAGAGAATGCTTTAAAGAATGAAGTCCGTCATTTGTAAGTGCACTAGAGAATAAATCAATAATGCGTTCATTTATACAAGTGCGGAACCGAATCTTTATGAAATATGGTTTAGAATTTATTTGCGTATGATTTCCAAAGAGCCCCTAAATCATCGAATAACATTATCTTCAGGTTTGAGTGAGGAAGTTGCGACGTGGATAACGACATCATATAAGAAGGTTGTAGGCATTGGAGTAGACGTAGCGTCTATCGATCCCGGTTCAAGCAAAGATTTTCCCGTACACAAAGTGACATCAAGAAGTGGGCTTTACAACATCGAAAATGTCAATTTGAATAGAGATATACCAGGTGGGTGAATTTACCAGTAAGTTATATTAACGTAGGAAGTAAATAATTTAGCCCGACTGATAATAATTCACATTGGTTATCAAATATCCCAATATAACATCGATTGGCTACAGAATAGACACTGGTTAGAAGCATCATCATACTCCGTTTATATTACTGTTATTATCGGTGGTTGGATTGTGTTTTCGGAGGCAAGACACCACGATACTGTTCAATAGTCCAATCTGTCACTTCAGAAGCGCTGAATGGAATTTGCGAGGTACAAGCGATTTGTCTCTCATCTCAAGGTGGTACCGTTAATTTCCTTATCTATTGCGTGATGATAGTTATAATGATTTTTCATTTCAGAATATGGCTGCGCGGCTTTAGTCCTGCCAATGAAGATAAAACTAGGAACAGGAGCTCCATTAAGATTTGTTGCTATTTGTCCTAAGAAACAAAATTAAATAACTGTTCCAAAACTTAACATTAAAGAAAACTCAATTTTATAGATTCGTTTTTTTAATGGAATGATATAAAACTTATGAGTATAACAAGCTCGTACCACGTACGAGTAACAATTATGTTTGTTATAGTTAATCAAACTTAACTTTTAAGAAGAAGGAACAAAAAAATCTTTTCCAGACTTTAAAGGTAAATAATCTATAATAAGGAGCCTACTAATCATCAGACTTCAGAAAAATGCCTTTGTTGATAAGGCTCTCATAAACCAATTCGTTCGAATCATTTCTTAATTCAACAATTGGGTGGGGTTCACTATACTTAATCACCTTTGCAGTGAAAGGACCTTTATCCAAAAACACATTAGTGAACTCCTCTGATATAATATCCACACCAACATCTTCATTCAGCTCAACTCCATGAAGTTTTACTTCCATAGAGGCAGGCGGTAGATTGGTAAACTCTTCTGTTATTTCTCTAGCATCAGCCAAAGATATAATTTCTACATTACCGTAATCAACATATCTCACTTTTATTTGATTTTTTAATTCACTGTGTTGTAAAATCGACGCTCGGTACCATTGACCGTCCTCATGGAACAGAGCCACGCAAGCTTTGTTCTCAAATATTCCGTTCAACGGACACATATTTTCACCTCGAGTTTGTAGGTTACTAAGCATCTCTTCATACACGAGGTTGGTTTCGTCGTCATGGACAATACTGAGTTCTAGCGTTTTTGTGTCATTTATAATGGTTATGTTGCAGAGAAATTCTTCCTTATCAAACTTCGGGTATGTGTTATATTTCCCTTCTAAGGAGTGATCATCGTCGTCGTCGTCATCGATCAATTTGTTCCAGTCTTTGCCTCGGACAGTTTCCATGTCGAACGACTCCGCAGTCGTGGATAAAGGTCCAGTTTCGTTAGACTCTTCTATGATATAATCGGGGCCGGAGTCGGACTCGACCGGAGCTTCCTCCACTTGTTTCTTGGCGGGCCGCGGGGCGAACCTGCGCACTACAGCCTTGCTGCCGTCGGTGTACACGGCCATTTCAAAGTCCACAAGATGGTCGTTGATCCACAGTTTGTCATATTTGAGCTCGATAGGTATTAAATCACCATTTTTTTCTCCGGATATCTTCACGAAGCACTGTTTCTCCACAATCGATTTATGGATATAATCTAGAGTCTGTCTATCCCACTGATCGTTTACAGGTCTGATGCGGTCCAGAACGCATCTGTGGGCTTGCACGGGTATCTGATAAAGCGCGATGCTTTTGCGTAGATTTTCGAACGTGCATATTTCTTCGTTTCCGTAATCGACGTAATGCACTATGCAGCTCGACTCGTCCTCGTTTACCTCGAGGATTCTCCCTCTATAAAATTGGTTATCAAGGAAAAACATGGCAATGCACGGCTCGCCGACAGTCCACTTGGCATACTTAGCTTTGGGGTCGGGCTTCTTGAAGCGGACGTCCAACGCTTTGCGGATGAGGTCCAAGGTGTCTTGTTGGCACACGTCATGAAGGTAAATAACTCCGTCGTTGTCAATGTACCTGGGTATAAATGAAACATTTTATTTACTACATATTTCATATTCGCGATGATTTTAATTACTGTCAATGTTCTTTAAATAAATGCTACACTTACGTAGGCATAGCAGTAAACTCTTTGTTGGGTAATCGTTCCGGAGGCAACCAGTCGGAGATGAAGACCGTTTTCGAGTTCTTCAGCATGACATCCATATTGGAGGCGGATTCCTCGATGTCCGGCGAAGGTGTGTGTAGGGGGCTTTCTTGGTCAGACTCATTCACAAGCGGCTTAGTGGGCATCGGTTCCAGCTGCAGCCATTCATTTACGGAACCAGTTACATTGAGAAATGATAACATCCCATCATCAGCATCAGACTTCTCAGGTGAAGTGGACTGCAAGAAAAAAATCATGGAATTAATTGAGTCCGATTTTGACACAACTATTTTGTTTACGTTATGTTTTAAATTATATGAGAAACTTACCTCTTGAGTTTTGTCAGGTATGCCCAATCCTTGTTCAATGATTTTCATATTCAAGCATCGCCATTCGGATTTGTTAGGTTCCAAAGCGCCGCCTTGTATAGTGTGATACACCCATATCTCGATGGGCATGCTTTTGTTTTTGAACGTGCCCTGTTTGGTTATGAACACTCTGGTGTAGGCGTCCAGCAGTTCCTTGAGGTACTCCTTAGTGAGCGACGGCCATTCTTCGCCGACCGCGGGGATGACTCCGCACAGATGGCATTTGATTGCCGCGTCCCCGACTGCCGCGAACTCGGTAGGCAGCTCCCTCAAGCTAGCGATCGGTACCGTTTCGACGCAAGCGAAATCCGAGTAAAATATTTTCGCATTCTCGTTTTCCAATTCGACGATGACCGCCCGACGCCACGTCTGCGACTGCGTGCAGATCGTGCAGCATCTCTCGCCGACAGCCCAGTTGCTCTTGCCCTGTGTTTTCTTCGCCGCGTAGTACTTTTGTATCTTTTCGTACAGATCGTTGAACAGTTTGTTCTGATGGAGCAGCGATATGTATAACAGCGACGGCGACTGGTAATGCAGCACCTTCGCCTCCAGTCGGAGCGGCCCCTTATCTTTCGCTTCCAAATCTTCGTCATTTATTTTCCTTTTCGGGGAGCTTTGCCTTTTCAGGATGGTGACCTCAGGTTTCGGCTTTTGGGACATTTTGGGAGTGTCGAGCGGCGTCTTGTTGGTGATGACCTGCTCTTCGGCATCGTTTTTGTGGAATTTAAATATTCTGGAAAATAAGCAATCTAGTTTATGGTCATGGTTACAACCCAGGAGAGATTTATTTTATAATAAAAAACAGTTGATAATTTACAGTTGATGATACAAGTTTTATATAAGTAGGTACTAAGCTTTACACTAAAACATGTATTTGAAAATTTTAAATTAGAAAGAACAATAAAAATAATGAGCAGAAAAATTAGAACAATGAAAATCCGGCCAAGTGCGAGTCGGACTCGCGCACTGAGGGTTCCGTGCCAACTTTAACTGAATTAGGGATTCTTACTTCCACTTAGCCAAAACACCACAATATTTTGTTGACAGCAAATATAACTTTGTTTTTCATAGTATTTGTACGAAAGACAAAGTTATATTTGCGGTTGATGAAAATGTGCTATATCTCAAAAACTAATAGTTCGATTTCGCTCAAACCAATTTTCGTTGAAAGTTTTTGTTGAGATCTACATCATCTATTTTTTTCAAAATTTTCACTTTCTTAGTTCAAAAGTTAGATGGGGGGGACACCCATTTTACCACTTTGGAAGCGTCTATATCTCAAACCTTGTTTTGGTGTTAAAAACCTTAATGTCATTTTGAAAGACCTATCTATAGACCCCCACACGCATAGGTTTGGCAAAAAAAAAAAAAATTAGGTTTTAGTTTCATGTATGGGAGCCCCCTTTAAAATATTTTTTTCTTACTTTTTGTATCTGAATCAGAAAGTGGTGAATAAAATACACCTACCTACCAAGTTTCAGCTGTGTAATGCTAATAGTTTCAGAATAAAATGGCTGTGACATACGGACGGACAGACAGACAGACAGACTGGACGAAACTATAAGGGTTCCGTTTTTGCCATTCGGCTACGGAACCCTAAAAAGGGCGGGGTTAATATGCTGGACTAAAAAGTAGACCGCTTCATTGAGATATCGCCTCCCCCCGCGCCCCGCCGCCGCCAAGCTTGTCCTCTATCGCCTCTCTCGTCGCTTCGTTCTACGTGTGGTTCTAATAAAAAGCGGTCCATGGTAGTGCTACTATACTTTACTTACACACTCATAGACATAAAGACAAGTATCTCACCCAAAAGAGACAGCGAACTTGTGCTTGATCATCTCGCTGTTGACGCACACCGCGTTGTCCGGATCGGCCTTGTCGTACAGCGTGACGCCGAGCCCGCGCGCCCTCGACGCCTCGTCCACGTGCAGCTCCAACAAGCGGTCTTGGTACCGCTGTAGGAGCGCTACGGAAGCCGTGCTCCATTTCCTATTCGGCGCTGTCACTCCGGCGAGGTGGCATTCTGTGGCCTACGATTAATTGAACAAAGGTAATCAATAAATAGTAGTGATCATGTCTCATAAGGTATGCAAGATATCTTGAAAGAAGGTAAAGAAACATGATCAGTAGTTTACATGCACCTATAAATATTAAACGAAGGTAGTGCAAGTGTAAGGCAGCTCGGCGCCGGTGTCGGGCAGCAGCGGGCCCGGCAGCTCGGCGAGTGCGGTACTACACACACTAGTGCATATACTCACGAGCGCGCGCGCGGTAGTGAACTGGCGCTGGATGCGGCGCAGCGCGGACCAGTGCACCAGCAGCTCGGCGCCGGTGTCGGGCAGCAGCGGGCCCGGCAGCTCGGCGAGTGCGGTACTACACACACTAGTGCATATACTCACGAGCGCGCGCGCGGTAGTGAACTGGCGCTGGATGCGGCGCAGCGCGGACCAGTGCACCAGCAGCTCGGCGCCGGTGTCGGGCAGCAGCGGGCCCGGCAGCTCGGCGAGTGCGGTACTACACACACTAGTGCATATACTCACGAGCGCGCGCGCGGTAGTGAACTGGCGCTGGATGCGGCGCAGCGCGGACCAGTGCACCAGCAGCTCGGCGCCGGTGTCGGGCAGCAGCGGGCCCGGCAGCTCGGCGAGTGCGGTACTACACACACTAGTGCATATACTCACGAGCGCGCGCGCGGTAGTGAACTGGCGCTGGATGCGGCGCAGCGCGGACCAGTGCACCAGCAGCTCGGCGCCGGTGTCGGGCAGCAGCGGGCCCGGCAGCTCGGCGAGTGCGGTACTACACACACTAGTGCATATACTCACGAGCGCGCGCGCGGTAGTGAACTGGCGCTGGATGCGGCGCAGCGCGGACCAGTGCACCAGCAGCTCGGCGCCGGTGTCGGGCAGCAGCGGGCCCGGCAGCTCGGCGAGTGCGGTACTACACACACTAGTGCATATACTCACGAGCGCGCGCGCGGTAGTGAACTGGCGCTGGATGCGGCGCAGCGCGGACCAGTGCACCAGCAGCTCGGCGCCGGTGTCGGGCAGCAGCAGGCGCGCGCGGCCGCGGCCCGGCAGCTCGGTCACGACGCAGCGCGCCCACACGGCGCAGTCGTTCTGGGCGCGGTACTTCTCCGTGTTCACCACGCAGACCATGCCTGGGGGAGGGGGATGTGGGACTATTACGAATGATCCCAAACTCTGCATAAGTTATCAAGGTCAGAAGACGCGGGTTCTATTTTTTGCGAGTGGACTGCAATTAACCACGTCCTGCGCGCACTTCCTTTCCCCTCGCTCGCAGCGTGCCTGCACTACACACGTCTGGACAGCAGTGTTTAGTGTTTAGCGTGTGTAAAGTTTATACTTTTCGTGGTTTTGTAAGTTCCGATTCCAAAGTTTTTTCGTTTTCGGTTTCACATCACTGCGTTAAAAAAAATCAGTATTACTTGCAACTGTAGGCACGCTTCTTGACGTGCGTCCAACTGAACTTACTCAACACAGCTACTTGACGAAATTAGACACTTCTTGCACTACACACGTCTGGACAGCAGTGTTTAGTGTTTAGCGTGTGTAAAGTTTATACTTTTCGTGGTTTTGTAAGTTCCGATTCCAAAGTTTTTTCGTTTTCGGTTTCACATCACTGCGTTAAAAAAAATCAGTATTACTTGCAACTGTAGGCACGCTTCTTGACGTGCGTCCAACTGAACTTACTCAACACAGCTACTTGACGAAATTAGACACTTCTTGCACTACACACTCGCAATAGGCTTGTTTCCACTAAGAACAAAATTACAATGTTGGTAGTTTCTAGTGATTGATTATGGTTTGGAGATATCATAAAACGAATTAATTTGTAAATTATTAATATTTTAAATAATTTCGATTGTTCAAAACGCGCATTTTGTTACGAGACCGCAAACGCCTATCAGAGGACGTGACGTGATGGCTTGCGCGATGGCGGGCTTTTTTGCTGTCATTGACAACTCTTCATAGTATTTTGCTGTCTAAAAGACTTTCGAACCATAGAATTATTATCCCTTTCGGAATAGAACGACAAAAGCGATATGTCAGTAGGATAAAGCTGTGCGATAAAAAGAGATGCGAGATATGATGCAGCAGAACCATTTTTGACGGCTGTCAAACAGTTAGGGGCCCCAAAGAGCCTCGCTGAAAATTTCTTTCATGTGATTTTTTATAATTACAAATGAAATTGTGTATATTTAAGAGAAATTGTGCTTCTGACACATGGGGACTTGATCGGTGATTGATTATTGTTCATTACAGCAAAATAACCCTTACAACTTCTCATTTAAGAGGTAAATTAGTCCAAATCGAACCCTCTCAATTTACGATTTATATTTGCCAATTCAGTTTAAATTTAAAGTACGAGGTTTGCTTATTCTTTTTTTATAAACGTTAACGTTATGTAAAAAGTAAAGACAAAATAACATTTAATACATGTTTACGAATATTTTATGCAAATAAAGAATTTTTCATTTTACACTAAGGCTGCATGTTCGATATTTTGTGTCGACTGTTTATCATGCGGTAAACTAATATATTTAACCTAGGAAGATAAGTATAAATCACCTGGTTATCTCATTTTAAGTTACTAATGTTACTTACTAAAATTGGTTATTGTCATCCAAAATCGGTATCGTTTGACAGCTTTTACTTGTTCTTCTATTCCAATAGGAATATTAATTTTATGTTTCGAACTGCCGCCGTGACGTCATATAGTACGCCATGACAGTTCGAGCGTTTTTAAGACCCATTAAAATTATTTAAAAAAATCATAATTAATTCATGTAAATGTTTTTTTTAAATATCAAGGTATTTGATCAATATATTTACTAAGGTAAGGTATTATCAAGTTGTGTGAGGAAAATGCCGACACGTTGTACATGACACTAAAATTTAGCTTAAGTAATCATTTTTTAAATGATTTTCGTCAGTGATATATAACATTTTTAGTTAAATTGTAACTTCAAATAATAAAATCTAGCAATATTCCATGATGTCTAATAAATCTGTCAAATACCTGTCAGCCAATCAGCTGTTGGAACAGATTAAAAAAGATCGAAAGCGGAAAGCAAAATGAGATTTGACATTGACAGATCAACTTTTTTTTGCAAGTTTCGACATGTTTTTGGAGTAAGTATAGACAGAAGGAGTTGCCAGGGTTTTTTAATTTATAACTAAAAGATGTAAAATAAATTAAGATAACATTATTGTATGTCTTATTACCTGTATTTTTAGTGAAGCCTTGGTCTTGGCATTTTTGTAAAAATCACCTTTAGTCAACTAGCCTATTAGGTACTAAAATCACCTGCACTAATCACTAATCAAATTGGAAACTGGCTTTTATACATATAGATTATTTATTTATTTATACTTTATTGCACAACCACAGTTTGTACAAAAGGTGGACTTAACGCCATATGGCATTCTCTACCAGTCATACCTTTGGGCTAAGCAGAAATGATTGTGGGCGGTGCGACAAAGAAATGAAATTAATTATTAATAAGTAGTTAAATTATAAATTCAACAATACGTAAACAATCTATACAATAAAATTAAAACAAAATAAATACAATTACCTACTAATAAATACAATACTCACTAACATGATATTACATATACATAACACAAGCGATAAAATAAATACATCAATAATAAATACATATATATATATACCATAATATATATTATGACGACGTTGTAAAAGACTATGGGATGATGCAGCTATGTTGATGTTTCCGATATATGAAGGAAGTGTGTACGGACGAGTCTCTTAAATGTGAACTTACTGGGAGCCCGTTGAATATTTGCCGGAAGGGCATTCCAAAGACGAATGGCTTGGACAAGAAAAGAGTTTGAGAGGAATCCTGTGCGGTGGAAAGGAGTAGCGAGGGAAAGTTTATTAGAAGAGCGCAGTGGACGCGAGTGCGTTGCACTGAGGAGGGGGAACTGGGATTTCAAGTAACTAGGAGAATTAGGGTCGTTTAATATCGAGAAAAGCGTGCAAAGAATTCTGACTTTACGTCGAAAGTGAAGAGGTAGCCATGCGAGCTGTGACCGGGAAGATGAGATGTGATCGAATTTACGAAGACAGAAAATAAAGCGGATGCCAGAGTTGATGAGACGGTCAAGCTTGTTCAAAAGGGATTGATTCAAATCAGGATAGCACACATCAGCGTAATCAATGAGAGGAAAAACTAAAGATTGTATTAATGAAATTTTTGTTTTAACTGGGAGGAAATTTTTATACCTGAAGAGCGTACGCAACGTGCCCATAACCTTCCGACTCACCTCCGAAACGTGGACATTCCAGCTTAGCGTTTGATCTATGTGGAGACCGAGATTTTTGACGCTAGCACAATATGGAATATGAACCCCGTCAAAGCAAACCGGAGCTATGTCGGCAATATCAAAAAGTGACATTTGCCGCTGACTGCCGACGATAATGGCTTGGCATTTAGTAGGATTCACAGCAACACCGAAGCGATTCGACCAGGTCAGTATATGCTGGAGATCGATGTTAAGATTTTTTACAGCCTGATTTAAATCGGCAGCCCGGCATTGCTGGTAGAGCTGCAAGTCGTCCGCATACAAATGGTGGGAGGAGCCAATTTCGTGTGTTATGGAGTTAATGAAGATAGAAAAAAGTAAAGGCGATAAAATGCCTCCCTGGGGTACTCCGGTGAGGAGGTCTCGCCAGAGGGAAATAGTCCTATCCACACAAATAGCTTGCTGCCGCCCTCTTAGGTACGCGCCAAACCAATCCAGAACGCCGGAGGATAAATTAAGGTTAGCTAAAAGTGAGAGTAGGACGTCGTGGTCAACAGTATTAAAAGCGTTGGAAAAATCGATGAGGACGAGCACTGTAACTTCGCCACGTTCCATGCCCTTTCGAACGTCCTCGGTCACCTTGAGTAATGCGGTGCTGGTACTATGGCCGGGGCGAAAGCCAGATTGGAATGGGCTCAGAAGATCGTATGTGAAAACAAATTTGGAAATTTGAGAGTGGACAACAGCTTCGAGAACTTTAGAAAGGAAAGGGAGTATTGAGATTGGTCTGAAATTATTCAATGATGCAGGGTTGGGAATTTTGGGGAGAGGGATGACAAAGGCTTTGCGCCACACAGTGGGGTATGATCCAGAACTGAGAGAGTGATTAATTATGTGAGTTATGTAAGGGAGAACAACATCCAGAATCATGATGATCATAGCCCTACTGATATCGTCAGATCCAACAGCTCCAGACTTGATCGCGAGGATAGATTTCCTGACCGCATCGGCGGACACCGGGGTAAAAGAGAAGGATTCGAGGTCAAAACGAGGGTTGCAAGAAATTTCAGAGATAGTACTGGATCTGACTGCCGCGTCCAAAAGAGAGGCAGAAGAGAAGTGGTTATTTAAATCATCGGGCGATATAGACGTTGGAAGGGGCAAGTTAACTTTACCCTTACCAATACCCAGGGTGTTGAGAAACTTCCAGACGTCTGCCGGAGATGATTCAGAAATATTTGCATGAATATAATGCCGTTTGGCTGATCGCACCATCCGATTGCAGCGATTCCTAGCAGCCTTGAACTTGTTCCAGTTCAAATCAGAGCGGTCCCGTTTGAACGTCCGAAAAGCACGGTCACGACTAGTCATAGCCATGCGCACTCCTTTAGTGATCCAAGGGGCTGGAGGCCTCTTAAGTTTGACAGGTCGAACTGGCGCATGGCTATTGAAAAGCGATAGTACATTGGCATTAAAAAGAGCAACTTTATCATCAATCGAGACACTTTCAAGAACTGACCCCCAGTCGAGGGCAGCCGCGTCGGCTCTGATAGCTTCCACATCAATCCGAGAAAGATTGCGCATGTTAACGACAGTGGGTTTGAGTTTGGTGGTGTGGAGTTTATAGGAAAGGTAAAGAAGATCATGGCGCGAAAAACCAGGAGCGAGGTGCTGCCCATACGTTATTACGTTGGTTGGAGAGGACGTGAGAATAAGGTCAAGCCAAGTATCAGGGACATCAATGTTATGATGAGTGGGTTTGAGAGGTAGGTTTGTAAGATTGTGTGAGTCAATGAGGGAAAGCAGCTTAGCGGCCGTAGGAGTAACACCAAGAAGGTTTGAATTAAAATCGCCCATGATTATCTGATGAGCGTATTCGGAACTGATCGACTCCAGGGCAAGCTCGAGATCCTCGAGGTAGTTGACTCCTGGAGGGCAGTAAACTACGCCTACAACCGCCTTAACACCTTTGATATTTAACTCTATGAACAGATATTCGGCTGAAGCATGATAGGGAGCTGGTGACGCAGCAATAACCTTGAAGGGAATGTGGGAACGTAAATATATAGCGACGCCACCGCCACCCTTGCCAGTGCGGTCGTTACGGATCAATACGAACCCAGGAAGTGCGAACATGGCTGAATCAAGTTCCGGCTTTAGAAAACTCTCGCAGATGAGGAGAGCGTCTAAGGAATCAAAGGAAAAGGAGTCGATCAGCTCCGAGTAATGACAGGGAATACTTTGTGCGTTAATGTGACAGATATTAAAGAATCTTTTAGATTTCTCAAAAGTTTGTTTCAGAACATCATTAAGAATGAGTACATTATGAAATGAGTCGTCATTGCTTTCATCATCACATAAGGATACATCTTGAGCAGAATAAAAGGAATCATCGTCGTCCATGTATAAGATAAATTATTATAAATATTTAAAAGTTATGATAAATATATTTAGACAAATATAAAAAAAAATTGTTTGACCTAATTTCACTACGCACTATGGAGTGCACAAACAGTGCCAAAAAATCATTTCTGCACTGACCTGCCGGCTTACAGAGATAGTAAAACAATAATAATATAGCAAAAAAAAATAAAAAAAGTTAAACATATTATTAAGACAATCATTTTACTATTTGTTACTTTCTATAACACAAATAAAATAATAAAACGTGAAACGGAACGCAAATGTTTCTGAACGAACTAGAAACGTCATTCATATGTGACTTTGACACAATGTTGACAGATGTGACGGTGAAAGAAAATAAACATGAAAACAAAATGTTTGTACTGAGTGATGAAACAAAATTAATAAATTGAAGGTGGAACAAAAATTACTCAATAGTGAGTAGTAGTAGCTGGAGTATTGAAAGTGACGTCAAATAGCAGGACTACTTATGTTTTTTCACCGTTACCGCACGTTTGGATCTCTGTGATTGAGATGATGTCCCTGAAGAACCCGGAACGGAATGCCCAGCTGGGCTGTTCTGCTGGGGTGTGGTGACACTCGTAACTTTGTTAAGGTCTTCCTCGCTGTGGATGTGGTGGCGGGTGCCGTCTGGCGCCTTGACATAGATGTTCCCATCAAGGGACCAGCAGCTAGTGATGCCCAGTCGCTTTCGTGCTTCCATAAATAGAGCCTGTCTTCTACGTGTTAGGAACTCTGAGATGACAATGGGAGTACCTTTAAGAACAGTCTTCTTTCTCCACACTGCAGACTTCAGTGAATGGTCACTGAAGCGGACAAGAATGGGACGTGGCCGGCCCTCTTTGTTAGATCCAAGCCGGTGACAAGCTTTAAAGGAGACGGAAGTTGCATCTGCTATACCGAAGCGATCCTTGAGAATGCTGCAAACCGTCACTGCCGGGTCCTCATTTGCTGCCTCAGATATACCACCAAACAACAGAGCCTTGCGCCGGTGTCTCATCTCCAAAGTGTCAGTGACTCTTACAAGGTTGTTTATCTGCTGTCGCAGGAGTTGCAGGATACCACTGACATTTGCCTTGAATGCCCGGAAATCTTCAGTGAGACGACCAATGGAAGCAGGTTCAGTGCTGGCCTTGAGTTGAGCTTCAAAATCACTCATCCGCTTGTTCAGTGATGATTCCAGTGATGATTGCAAGTGGTGGACATCTGACATAGTAGTCATTGTGATCGGAGCGTTGATGGAAAGTTATGAGCCGGGGTCAAGTGCAGTTATGACAAATATTACACCATATAAATTGATGCAAACGCTTGTGTGTGCAAATCAAACTGTAACAACACTGTTTCGGTGAATAAAAGGTAAATTTTATGTTGTTTTCTAATTTTAAATACACTTTACTTTAAGAGAACGATGCTAACGTTTTTGCACCTACCCCCGAAAAAAAAAAGATATATAATAGATATAATAGATATAATATAATAGATAGTGCCATCCACGAAGGCGCGCCCCACCACTCGACCAAATCGTTTATAGTACATGTGTGCAAGCTTTTGAATTGAATTCGGAACATCTTAATGACTAATGAATGACAAGCACACTTCAAAAAATACACTCAAAGGGAAAGATGCTCTACTTGGATATGGTTTTAAGTAGGTATGGTTAGTTACTAGAAAAGTAATATATTATTTTTAAACTGCACAAGCATCATTTTTACTAGAGATGGGCCGAGTAGCACTTTTGCCGAGTACCGAGTACCGAGTATTACTCGGTTCATTTTTTTTCCAACCGAGTACTCGGCCGAGTAACTCGGTTCAATCAAACTCCTGTTTCGGGTGTGTAAACAAGTACAAACCAGGTTCGCGCAGAATAAGCTTTCATCACGCCACTAGAGAGCGATGATCCTAAAAGCCCCATTACTTTTTTATATATTACAAAATCCACAGCATGATAATAACTTAAAATATAGACATGTAAGACTTTCAGCCAATGACGAATTTACATTTTATTTATTTACTAAATTTAAATAAGGTCGCTATTTCAAAGAAAATTTGCTAGCAAAAGACAAGTGTCCGTTCGACTGGTGAGCAGGGCCCCTAACAAGGTATTTAGAACTAGCACACTTAACAAGAGTGTTTCTATGAGCACCTGCAAGCCATTCACAGCTAATTATTTTCGGAGGCTGGTAAAGTCTACGAAGAAAAATGGAATTGTGTGTTACTAGAACGTGCAGAGATCTTTGCATCACCACAACACAATCTAACTTTATAAAATTTCACATATTATTATTTGTATTAACGTTTTCCTCATTTTGTCTCTACTCATTAATTATCATAATTGAGGTTGTGATAGATTTCCCCAGTCGTTTAGATAATTTCTACCTAAATATTATTGCTTTACTTAAACCGAGTATACTCGGCACTGAAACCGAGTTACTCGGCCGAGTACGAGTATTAAACGAGTACTCGGCCCATCTCTAATTTTTACTATTGACGTAAACGAAATACGTAAGAACGTTTTATAACATTTAAAAAAATGTTTAAAAACTTTCTTTATAAGAGAACCATCGGTCCACCGGGACTTCATAAGCGTGAATTGATTTTTCTTCGTACACGTAGGTCCTAGCGTAATGTTTTATAGCCTTCCCCGATAAAGTACATCCCGGTAATATTATAAGTTACCATTATAATTTTTTAAGTAAATTTAATAATGACAGTAGATTATACCAGGTTTATTTTTTAGTACAACACACTGGGTTTTCCTTGACATTTTAAAAATAATTTAAGCAGAGCCACTTTCGTGACGAGTCTGAATATTTGAATGACGGCCGGCTCGCAACTGACGCGCGTGTCTCCCCCCGCACCCCGCACCTTCATCAATCAAAAAAAGAGCGCCTTCGTGGATGGCACTATCTATAACTGTAATACGGTATGTTTCGTGTCATATCACACTATCGCCGAGGCAAATGCTTAAGTTTGTTTTCCTCGTCTAAAAGGCAAACTGATGTTAATTTCTTTAGCCAAAGGTTGTCTGGAAGAGATCGATTACAGCGATAAGAACTACAAAATTGCACCTCTTCTAATTTGTAACTGACCTATGTCTATCTAGAATTATCTGCATTCTATATACATATACTTGTACTTATTTTTCCAAAGTGTGCAATACATACAATATTAATAAACCACACAAAGAGGACCCACGGCATACGGTTTAGGTGAATCAAGTAAAAGAATATTCTTACCTAATTCAGGAAGGTAGATACTGCCAGTGTTGACGCTCATGCTGTACTCTTGGTCCATTTCCTCACATAGCTTTTCGTACACGCCTTGCAAATGACGCTGCAATAAAAAATAATCACAAGTGATTATACACGCTGTTACTTTGCATCATGAATTACATGAAACATTACATGAATATGGCATTCACAGAGGTAACTATATTACGGACACTGAACTCAAATTGTTAAAAAAATTGTGACCTAAAATTTAGATTTTTAATTTTGATTATTTTATTTTATCGACAATCTGTTACGCACACCATTAACTATCGTAGCGCATACACATCACTGTTGGCTGTTCATCGGAACAAAAGAGCCGTGGTGATTGCGCTCTCTTTCTAACATCAAAAACGCGCCGGCTAGGCACCGCCCACTTGGTTTATTCCACTTGCGACTTTTGCACGTGCGAGAAAAAAATGATGTACTCGAATGTGTACTGCAAAACCAAATTTTCCTAAAACGTATTGAGCTTTATTTATGGGAGTCTCTTATTTATCTAAGTAATAGGTACTGTTCCCTTCTTTTATCTCTTTGAATATGGCAAGGATGCAAAGTAGCACCGTGTATGTATTAACTTGCGGTGCCAGGAAACTTAGTTTCTGTCTTCGTTATTGTCTTATTCCGGGCCGAGAAAAAAACAAGTAAAATCATGAAAATAGGGACCTATTTCATGATTTTACTTGGTTTTTTCCACCTGTTCTCGAGTTATACATATGCACTTAATGACTTAACCCTAAAATTTACTACATGTAATTTATAATTTGTCTACAATAATGAAATATGCCTTACCTTTCTAACAAAAAACTTGTCTGGGCTGCCAATATATGTGATGTACACCTCTTCAATGGACTTGGGTTTGAAGTCACTGCTTGTGAACAGTTTCGGCTTTTCCACAATCCCAGTTATCATTGGATACTGAAAATTTTACAAGATTTTTAACATTGATTGAATGGGCTAAAAACAACTAATACTACTAGTTTAACCCTCTTTTACTTTATTAAATTTGGAATATTTTGTACTCACATGGTAACAGTTATGCTCTTACTCTAGGAATAAGCTACTTTATTTCTGTGGATCATATGACTAACTTGTTCAACGAGGCTTGAATAATAAAGCAAAATTATAAAAAGGAATTACAACTGGGTTTTCTTCGGTATCGGGATGTAATATTTTATAATGTACATGAATATAATCATAGGTTCAAAGTGTATAGATCTGTTATAAATGCCGCTACATATAATATACAGATTCATATATCGAGTAAAAAATTCAGTAAATATCTATGTATAACTAAACTACTCACTCACTATAAGGGATTTTATTAAACTAACATTTAATTAAACGGTTAATATCGTATTTAACCTTCCCGTTGTTTTGTTAATTGCATAAAACCCCGCATAGAGTTGTGAAATATCAATCAGCTGGTCATAATAAGATTTATACATCATAACACAAAATAAACAGGTTAGGTTCGTTAAGCTTAGTTAATTGTAACATGATTCGTAAGTATTATTCTTACCGGCAGCCTCGGGTTGATCATCTTGGCGCGTTCGTGGAACACAAGCGCGTGCGCAATGCTGACGCCGTCCTCGAACGTGGTGACGTCGCACTCGTAGCGCACCATGAAGTCGCTCGTCGAACGGATGTGACGGACATGAATGACCGCTTGTTTACTGATGGCAGTGTTCAAATGTTTTATTATAAGTACTTTTTAGAGTAATCACTTTTACATTTCCTTTGATTTGTGACTATAGTACTTTCGGTACAAAAGGTTTTTTTTATCAAGTCAAACATTAAGCATAAACAGTAAATCAAGTAATGCAATGACGACTTGGATGGTCAACAATAAAAGTGAAAGTTGAATGTAACACAAGTTGTTTAAAGGACCTCGAATCTTAAGTATGTGTGTACTACTTACTAGTACTACAAACAGATTGAGTAGCAAAAAACTTTAAAATAATTTTATATGGAAATAACTAAGGACCTGTTTCACAATGGACATAATATGTATAAGCACTAACCAACGAAAAATATAAATGTCTTATCGAAAAATATAAATATAAATGTATGTCATTTCGTATGAAGTATTAGAGAGATAACGCTAACCAGAACTCATTAAGACATTGTGAAACTGGCCGTAAAATTAATAAATGATGATTGGTCAAATTCTAACTAGCAATGAAATCATTTATAAACATTAGACACTATCGAGGTCACCGCCGCCTTACCCCACCTAAAAGCCAAAATCGCTTGCACCTCGCGTCGTCTTTTGTTTAAAGCGACGCCCGTTTTTGGTCGTATGTACAAGTTTTTTTTTCGTTTCACTGGTTAAGCGGCAGTGACCTCGACTGTAAATATGACTCACTTGTCGATGATGTTCTGTATGAGTATGGAGTCGTCGCTGGTCCAGTAGCCGCTCTTGGGCACGCAGTTGGCGAGCGAGCAGTTCAGCGCCAGGGGGTACGGCGACTGCAGTCTCGCGGGCGGTAGTAAGCGCAGCCTAAGATATTATATATTCTAGTCAAATTATTTTCATTTGAATACAGTTCGCACGCAGACCGTTTGTAAGCGGTCATACTGGAAATCAATGCCCTAATGTTAAGAAATAGACGTTTTGCACATTCAGCATAAATATGAATATAAACTAACTAATATGTATGTAAATTGTGGGAATGTCCACTTCGTGCTTTAATTAGATAGAATGTTGAGGTAGGCTTTTATCAATTCCATGCGTACACTAAGTTTTTTCTAACCAAAATTTGCATTGTAGGATTAACTTTAAATGTTCTAGTATAGAAATTACTTAGTATCAATTTCATTGGTAACCAAATACCATGTAGATCGTAAAACAAATCACCTTACGTGTTTGTTTTGGAATCAATTTATTATACATACAAGGCATTTGCACTGTCTTTAATAGCTTTCATTGTTTTATAACAAAGTTTACAGTTTTTGCTTAAACACAACAACAAAAAGAAACTGCTGACTGCGCTTGACACACGCATCACGTTACAAACACTAAACACATCTAAAACAATGCACTCACTTATCGACTCCCACGACTTCAGTGCTCCCAAAGTCTAGACAGAACACGTGCACCTGGATGTGGGTCGGGTTGCGGCGGTCGATGCTGATGACCCGGCAGCGCTGCCACATGTTGTCCGTCTTGTTGAACACCAGGTACACTTTGCCTGTGTGCGATAACCATTATTTTTGTGTGTTATTTGATACTATTGTAGGGGGCTGTACTGATGTATCCCTACATTTGATGGATAATACATGTACGATGTTGACTGTAGTAAGTAGGCTGTATCTACGTTACGAGATGTAGTAAGTAAAACTGTGTCCGAATCCGTAGAGAGCGTTTATTACCCTAAAAATATAATGAATACAAAATGCAATGTATACAACAAAAATACCATGTTTTTGCTCGTACAACTATTAAGCTGAAAATTTTGTTTGATTGAACGCGCTAATCTCAGGCAGGTACTAATTTTGTGTTAGATAGTCTTTATTTTTTGTTACAGGCTATCAAAAAACACGCTACGACTTATAGGAACGGAACAATATGCGCGGACGTAATCGCGCGGGATCGCTAGTTATAATACCTACGTGTGTGATGAATGGAGTTCTGTTACGAGTAAAATGTAATAAGATCCTAGTTGGAAAAGATAAGGTCTTTTAATAATATTGCATGGGTTCCAGATTGAACAATACAACACAATGCTTGCGTTCAGTAGAATTACAGTATCAAATTAAAGTTTAAACTGTAACATAAGTCAGAAAAAGTATTCTACAGCACTTAACAAATGCAGAGATATAATCATATTAAAAATTTTATTCTTCTAAACATACAATAATAAGTTGTGTAGGCATATTTGGTTGGGAGCTTTGTATCTACGTGAACATAAGATAAGCTTATGTATTTACGTTAGACAAATCTAACCTACACTATAAATAAAAAAAATATATACAAAGTCTTAGAGTTTGTTGTCTCTTGAATTGAATTACTATACTACTAATACGATATACGATTTCGTAACAGAATGCTCAATTAATATTTTTAGGCTACAGGTAAAGGCTTTTTGCACACGTGACAAGCCAAAGCTAGTCGCTATTATAGTAAGAAAATAAAGTTAAGTAGTTACATTACAGTTCATACCTTCCGACACATGGTTCACTGAGGGCTTCGGCATCGAACTGGCATTTCGGAATTCTCTCAGCATGTCCTTCACAAGCTTTTGATGGCAGGAACGTTGCACATAGAAGTTGTGTGGGTCGACTATGTGCGTTATGTAAATCAGCTCCTGGGATCCTAGTAACAATATTTCCATATTATAGGCGATAAAAAATTGCGGGTTTACTTTTACTTACTACTCCTTCAATTGATAAATTAACTCAAAGCTTTACAAGCATTTTTCATTGCATTGATATTTTTTGGGTGTAGAATGGTTCTTTATGGTGTAATCAGTCAGGTATCAAACGACTGCCGGGAGTCGCATAGTAATGGAATTTCTATTGTCTCGTTCACACATACTTGACGAGTTAAGCAAAGTAAACAAGCATGAAATTTAATGACAATGAATTTCTAGACTGCATTTGCATACAGATTTGAAGTAAATTCAGTACCCAAGTACATTAATTGTCACAGTTACTTTGGGAAACCGTGTAAAGCCTGTTGACCGACAAAAAATACATACCTTCATGTATTTGCTTAGGATGTTGACTTTCTTCAAAAGGCTGGACCTGATGCACTATCGGTCGGGGACACGATTCATCTAAAAATAAAACGTAAATATTTAATGAAATTAAAATTTCATATAAAAAAAGTAAATGAGAAAATAAGAATTATTGAGGTAATTTCGAGTCACAAAATGAGAATGACAAGTGTGTGAATGAAGAAAAATCTACTGAAAAGAATGACAATTGTACAGATGAACTACCAGAAGAATCAGAAAATGTTAGAAAACACACTATGGTTTTGAGACCTCGTAAAAATGAAAATATTGAAGCTAATCTGGTTGAACTATTAGTACCCAATTCATACAAAGAAGCAATGAAAAGTTCAGAACGAAAAGAGTGGAGTGCTGCAGCACAAGAAGAGCTTGCTTCACTTGAAGAAAACCAAACTTGGACTCCGGTGATGAGCGATAATCAAAGGACACTCACAACAAAGGGTTTTTTTGCAATCAAAAGAAATGTTGAAGGTAAGGTGATTAGTTATAAAGCTCGATTATGCGCACGTAGCTTCACTCAAGTCGAGGATGTTGATTATCAAGAAATATTTGCTCCAACAACCAGGTATGATAAGGCAGATAATTGTGTATATGTAAGTAATCCAAGTCAGCAACATGTTGATGCTCTAAGACGTGTGATTAGATATTTGATGATTACTAAAGATGTTTGTATTAGGTACGGAGGGAGTAATGTTGTAGAAGTTTATTCAGATTCAGATTATGCAGCTGATATTGATATGAAAAGTTTAATTAATGTTAATTATGTGATGAGTCAAAATCAATTAGCTGATATTTTGACCAAAGCTTTGCCTGTTGGAAAATTTAATTATTTACTTGGAACTATTTTGAGCTTAGAAAATACTTAAGAATGTTAATATTTTGTGGGAGATTTCTTTGTTTTAAATAAATGTTAATGTTTTAGTTTATATAGGGTGTAAAGTTAATATAGAGTTAATACAGGGTGTGTTTATTTAATACAGGGTGATGTTATGTTAAATACAGGGTGAGGTTATGTTATATACAGGCTGTTTTCGTTTTTAAATTTTTTTGTGGGAGTATTGAGGTAAAAAATTAAGGTTTTATTTCACTCCTACTGGCAGGAATGCTTAGTTTTAAAAGTATTTCTGTTTATGACATAACTGTCACTGTCTTCTTGCTATATTGTGATGTGTGTATCTTTTAGAAAATATAATCGAAATTCATCATAGAAATCTCAGTCTTTTTATGGAGTTTTATCTCCAACGTTAACAAGAATAACTTTTTAGTCATATGAATGTAGTCACAATGTTTTGTATAGATATTGATACGATGATTTAGGTACCAAGATTTTAAAGACTCACTTTGTGTAATATAGGTTTTGTACGACGATTCGCTGTCGCAGGAATTAAGCGACGAGACGGATCCACTCTTGCTGCGATATTTGGGCGCGTTCTTGTAAAATCCTGGTTTGTTGTCTCGCATGTTGCTGTCTCTCGTACATGCGCTGTACTGAGAAGAGTTATCTCTAATTTCGGCCGGTTTTGGTTTCTTTTGTTGTTGCCTTACATCTGCAAAAAAAAAAGTGGTAACAAACGCAGGTGTATCTTACGCAATCAGTTAAGGGTCAGTTTCACAATGTGCAAGTAAATTCCGGTTAGTGCTATTTGCCAAATAATTCATGTGAAATTACGTTCTTTACTTGAATTATTCTATGTGTCACTAGTGCTGGCTGGGACATGAGTTGTGATTATTTTTACGCATTGTCTAGTGGACATTGCAGGTGAGACTCAGCATTGGAATTTAAATGTGAGTGTTCAATAATTTAACTCTACAAATATGTAGCTGTTGTTTTCTTTAATAGAGATAAAAAATAATATATACCTTTAGGCAGCTCAGGTGGAAACACCGGTGCAGGCGGAGGTGGCGGTATTTCGACACCCTCACCGAGTTGTGAAGTGGACTGAAGTTTGTACATAGACTTTACATTCCCTTCCAGATGTATGTAATCAGTAACTAGAGCACAGATATCTTCATTCACTGCAACCCTGGAACCATAGGAAAATATTATAGTAAATGAAAAATAAGCACATTATCAATCAATAATAGATATTAGTTTATAGTTTTGTGACTTACTTTAGAGGATCATTGCTGTTCTCATCTTTTGACAAATACCATGGTGTTTCAACTATTTCTTTTGCACTTTCCAAGAGAACAGAAAGATTAATCTGGAACGGCAAATACAATCAATTAATTAAATGTCATCCATCATCATCTATACTTAATATTATAAAGCTGAAGAGTTTGTTTGTTTGTTTGTTTGTTTGTTTGAACGCGCTAATCTCCGAAACTACTGGTTCGAATTGAATAATTCTTTTTGTGTTGGATAGTCCAGTTATCGAGGAAGGCTATAGGCTATATAACATCACGCTACGACCAATAGGAGCAAAGATATAGTGGTAAATGTGTAAAAAACGGGAGAAAGAAGTCACGATTCCACGCGGACGAAGTCGCGGGCAAAAGCTAGTGTTTAACATAAAATATTTTTTTTACATATCGCTCATTTGCAAGAAGGACGTCACAATTAAAAATGAGCATATTTTGGGAATTTAGGTTTTAAAGTTTGTAAATTTAATAAAAAAATAACTGCTCCATGTAAGACCATATTATTATTTTTATTTTATTCCCCATGAATTCAGCTTTTTAAAATAGTTTTGCTTGTAAATAGAAATGCAGACAGTTTTTTGCTATTCGTGTTTAAGTGTGAAAATGGTGAAGTTGTGTCGTTCTTGAAAAAAACTTTATTTTTAAATTTGTGAATTATCTCTCTTGTGTCATTGTTTATACTAAATAGTTCGTATTTTTAGGATTTAAAATGAAATACTAATAGTATAGAAAATAATATTTTCATGGTTATTGTTTTATTACAAACAAGGCCAAAGCAAATGACAGTCTAATTAACAGTCTTTTATAATAATCTTCTCTGAATAATTAAACAAATAATCAACTTTATAAAATGAATAGCAAATCTTTTGGGTGCGTCTCATTTGCTATACAATCATTTGATATAATTCAACTTTAATAACGATCACTTTACAAGAATCATTTGTTATAAAAACACATGATATAATTTTGTTTATCATAACGTTTACTTCACATAATATTCTTTTTATATAATACCATTTAGTATAACGTTCATATTTTATAAAAACATTTGAAATAAAACTTATTTTATATATCGTTCATTTGATATAATTTTGTTTGACATACGCATTATTTAATATAACTAATATTCGAGATAATAACGTTTCAAATAATGATTAAATGAAATAACCGTCAAATTAATATAACCTTCACTTGGTATAACTTCCATTGGTATAATTTCAATTGTTTTTTTAAAACTAATTATCAAAAATCTGAATTATGTTAACCCGACTCGCCGTGGTCACTTCACCGTGGTACTTGTCTGCCCGGTACTAGAGTGTAATTTAGAAGCCGGAGGCGCGGAGGGCGCGTTGCGCAAGGGTGGAGAGGCTGCACTTCCTGCAGCGCCGTAGACGTGGAAATAATGATGCATGTGTGCTTGCTTGCATGCTGCATGCCTGCTTGCATGCTGCATGCCTGCTTGCATGCTGCATTCCTGCTTGCATGCTGCATGCCTGCTTGCATGCTATATGCCTGCTTGCATGCTGCTTGCCTGCTTGCTTGAATCATTGCCCGCATCCTGCATGCCTTGAATAACCTACCAGCTGATTTTTTTTGGATGTAATTGTTTTTATATTATATGATATCATATAAATTCGAGTTTATGTGAAGTTATCATTATATGTTTTAAATATTATTTAAAAAGAGTGTTATACTAAATGTTATTATACTAAATAAACGTTATTTGTTTTAATTATTATATCATGTAAATGTTATATTAAATGTTGTCATATGAATTGATTTTAGCTCAATCGTTTGTTATACGTTTTAAAATTATATCATTCAAAATTATATCATTCCATCATTATACTAAAAAAGTGTTATATTAAACAAAATTATATCATGTGATTGTATTTGTTTTGAACTTTATATGATATGTTGTTATATTATATATTACACACCCAATTCTTTTACTATATAAAAAAGTCGGGTTTTCCTTCCTGACGCTATAACTCCAGAACGCACGAACCGATTTCCACGGTTTTGCATTCGTTGGAAAGGTCTCGGGCTCCGTGAGGTTTATAGCAAAGAAAATTCCCATAAAACGGGGCCGGGGCGGGACGGGGCTGGGGGCGAAACAAAGTTCGCTGGGGCCGCTAGTAATGTATAAAATTATAATAGTTATTATAATGAGTATAGAATGAACGCTGAACGCTGTTCCTAGAATTAGTTCCAGTAGCTGTGGAAGAAGGGGAAGAAGATAAGGAGTTGCTGCTTGACCGTGAACGGGCTTTAGTTCACGTTGATCATCTATATTCATGTTGGTCTCTGTAAAAATTATTTTGCAGTCTTCTTAATTCACTGAGGGCTAAATTTTTCGAATAAAATACAAATATAATTCGTCGAACGATACAAATACTGATTTTCATTAATATTTGGCGGTACATTATTATTAGGAGCTAGTAAAGCTAATATTTTTCTTCCTCTGTAAGAAGGCATCGTAGATAATACGTATACTTAATCGACTGAAAACAAAAAAAAACTTGTTTATAACGTCATACCAAAAAATGTTTAACCTAACCATGCTCGGCGTTTAGCATCAATAATAGCATTTCAAGCAATGTGTCGTTTAAGAACTTTAACTTTTTTTATTAATTATTATCAATAACGTAGTAAGTAAATTAATTCATACAAAGCGGATTATGTTTGATTATCAATAACGACACAAAGCTAAATGGGACTCCTATTAGAGACGAAAATTTCAAGTTGAACAACGGCACAAAAGATGATGTGTCGTGTTTGCACCAAATTTTGAAATTTGCTCGGTTGATAACCTTCTCAAGAATAACGTCATGAAACGAATTCTGTCGCTATTAACAAGAACAAGCACGTGCAATCACTTCGACGACCTCGCGACAACTAAAATAAGTCGGTGTCGAAAAAACGTACGCGCTCGAATGAGACAGACACATAGCGACACAACTTGTCTCGTTCGCTCATTTAACGGTTACGAGTTGTGTCGTTCTGTCAGAAAATAAAGTGAAATTTTCTCATTCTTTGTGTATATGTAACTAAAAATCACCGGTTTTTTAGATGTGACGTCCTTCTTGCAAATGAGCGATATGTACCTGTTTTTGCTTATCAGGATCAGATGCAACATTTATGGCGTTCAGAACCTTTTTGGCATTGGTAATGCCATTTGTGACGTCATTTTTAGCCTTTCGCAGCGATTCCTTTTCAGCGGATTTCAATGCAAGGATAATGTCTATCACCTCTTTCTTATGATTTTGAATTTTGGCAGACAGCTTTGAAAAGTGTTGCTCAATATCAGCCAAAATGTTTGTGAGCTCACAGGCTGATCCTGTGTCATTTTCCAAGTTGTGTAGTATGTTTCCTATGTCCTGTCAGAGACAAACAATTATTTGATAAATGAGTTTTAAAATTAGGAAATAGCACAAGGTTATAAAATCACTTACAACTGCTGTTTTTGTAAGTCGCTTGAAAGTTTCATTTACTTTTGGTGAAATCTGGTTCAATTCTTCATAGAAGGTTTCATTCTGCAATGAAACAATAAAATTTAAACTGAGAAATCTATAGATAAGGGATGTTTAGGCCCAAATCAAGAAAAGTACTTACAACTTCTTGCATAGACACTACATTATGATCCTTGCAGGACTTATCACCGCCCACCATCAAGCAGTCCATACAAATAGATTTTGAGCAGTCTTTGCAATAGTAATCCAATGTCTTATCTTTGTGTGTTTTGCATTGATTAGGCTCCATGATTTGTTCTGAAAATAAATTTAATTCAATAACTGTTACCTAGTTTGTTATAGGAATGGTGGTTTATTGATAAAGACTTACCAATATTACTCAGGATATGGTTTTTGAATACAATAAAGTTTTTATGGGTCTTGTTAAAGCATGTTTCACAAAGAATTGTGGCACATTGTTTGCACATTCTTGTAGTAGGATTATGGCACTCTATACATTGACCTGAAAATATTAAGAAAACAAAATATACACTTTTTACTCCATAAAAAAGTTATGACACATATTGTGTAGTATGATAATAGTTCTACCTTGAGTGCTATCAACACTCTTGATGATTTTTTGTAAGTCAACATAGTAGTCTTCATTTTTTCCACCTTGTGTGAGACTATTATCCTAGAATAGAAAAGAAAATTCATAATAAGTAAGGAAGGTCTATTGAACCATTAGATATAGACAGGGTACACTGACAGCTTAGACTGCCTCATCGGTGTAGCAGTTTTGGGTCACTACCCAAGAGGTCCTGGGTTCGAATTTCAAGCTGGGCCAAAACTTGTTTCTGGCTTTTTCTGTCTTGAAAAGACTGAAACAGCTCAGAGATAGGAAGCTGGTGGTGAAGAGTGAAGGAACGAGAACAAGAGAAAGAGAGTGCACTTGTGTAGTGTGCACACATCTGGGCACTATAATATCTCCTGCGTTCCTGGCCTATCTCTGTTATTAGAGGGGTATCAGTGATTCTGCCATTACCGAAATTTATTATTAGATAGAGTACATTCCGATATAAAATAATATAAGCATACTGGTTTAGATGACTAGCTTACCTCCAAATACTGCAAGGTGAGTTCTCCAAGCATGAAAATGTTTACAGGGAACATTTGGTACAGAACCATTTTATTTATAGACAGTAAAGCTACATCTGAGGCCTTTACTTCCATATCACGGTGGCATATTTTGCACTCTATAGGCTCCGCACACTTCAAAATATTTCGAATGCATGACTCGCACATGGAATGGCCACATGACAGGAGCAGTGGGACGTTTCCTTTCAATTGAGGTGTAAGAGCTAAAAATTGAGATTTAAACAAGATAATATTAATGATATGAGAATATTAAAATGAATAAAGTATACATTTTGTTTTGCTCGAGAAAGTTATTATTAGTAATGTATGAAAGTCAGAATAAATTCATGCAATAAATAATAGTAACTAATAAGAACAACACAGAATTAGTAGGGTACATAGTTAGTAAAAAATTGGAAATGAATAACCTACCATAGTTAAAATGCCCAAGAGTAAGACCTGAGGAAAACAACTAAGTTATCACATTGTTTTTGTTTATTCATGCCTTGTTAATATTAGGTAAATTTCTAATTATAATTTTGTACTATTTGTAGTTGATGACCGTGTCATCAAATCATGGAGCACAAAATTTGTTTGTGATGTCTGTTCCATATGCTAGTAATAGAAGTTCAATGCTTACAAGCAACAATATTCTAACTCTATGATATTAAAACTATGCACAGAGGTCACTGATCAAATATTTCTAATTGAACCAAATATTTTTGATTTTGATAATTAATTAGTGTTTTAAATGGAGGCAAATAATTGTAGTTTGCAATGCCTAGTAATCTTAACTCAAATAAAAATTATCTGGGATTCCCAGATACTATAAAATACTAGATATAGTATTTGATTTAGTTTAAGACTTGTTGCTTTGGCTCTACTACCTATAATATTCATAGAATAATGTATCTGTTCAAATAGGTATTAGGGAGAGAAAAGGGCAAGAAAATGATGTATGGACAGTGCACTTATGATGAATTGTTGACTGAATACCAAAATTTATGGCAGATCAATAAAAATCTGAGGCTCATCAATCATCAGGAAAATGCTCATGATTAAAATATTGGCAATAGTTGTGAACATGGGTATTTTCGGTTGGAGTGTAGCAAAGGGTGTGCAAGGCGTTTGGGACTTAGAAAATTTTCACGAAAAATTATGAAATCTTATAAAATTTGTAACAATGTATTTTATTGTATAAAAGAGCGTTAAATAAACACGTTTTATTCTAATACTTTTTTTTATCCGACTCATAGTTAAGCGAAAAAATGCGACCGAATTATCAAGGCGTTTTGGACTTAGAAAAATTTTCACGAAAATGTTTCAAACCTAATAAATCTGGAATCTTTGTTTGTTGGAGTATACAAGGACTTAATATAAGCACTTTTTGTTCTTATATTTTTTTCTATCCGATGCATAGTTTAGCATAATTTTTCAAAGTCCAAATCGCCTTGATAAAATTCGCACATATTTTCCCACTAAACTATGCATCGGATAGAAAAAAATATAAGAACAAAAAGTGCTTATATTAAGTCCTTGTATACTCCAACAAACAAAGATTCCAGATTTATTAGGTTTGAAACATTTTCATGAAAATTTTTCCAAGTCCAAAACGCCTTGATAATTCGGTCGCATTTTTTCGCTTAACTATGAGTCGGATAAAAAAAAGTATTAGAATAAAACGTGTTTATTTAACACTCTTTTATACAATAAAATACATTGTTACAAATTTTATAAGATTACATAATTTTTCGTGAAAATTTTCTAAGTCCCAAACGCCTTGCACACCCTTTGCTACACTCCAACCGTATTTTCTGTGACACATACATACTATTATAGATTTAATAAGTGCAAGACAGATGTATAACAAATCAAAGGGTTAGAACAAAATGCAGGAGAATGCAGGTTAGCAGCATACATGCCAAGGAATCCCCGAAAATGTGCCTGAGTGACAAGGCAGCCGTGGGTAAAAACGTGCTGTATAATTTAATTTAACTCGTCAAGGATGTGTAAACGAGACACAATAAAAAGTCCATTGTTATGCGACTCTCGGCATTCGTTTGATACCTGACTGATTAAGTGATACTCACTTTTTAGATGATAAAGTTGACTGCAACTGGGGCAGCATTTTTTCAGTTTCTCGTCCATCGCGTGATTTTTTTTATTTTGTAGGTATGGACAAAAACTTATAGTTACAGTTCATAGCTGCGATATCAATGAATATAACAAAGAAATTACAGCTAAATTGAATTTCTAATCGCAGCTTTATGCAAAGATGATACAATATTTATATTTTGTTCACAAAACAAATACATTCAAATGCCGATTGCCGGTAGTGGTCACAGATTAGTAAGAGTATGTAGTGGTTCTATCCTCTTTGCACCGTTTGCATACAGACATACTCTTACTAATCTGTGCCTCTTTGGCCGGTACACCGGTACGCACAGATGAATAATATATCCGGTACGTCGATAGCACAGATGAATAATAAATATGTATTGTATTGTATTTTTTTTTGGTATCTGCACGACTAGTGCATTCGCCACAGACGAGTGTAAAAGGTAGGGAAACAAGGAAAAAAAGGAACGGAGCGGAGTAAATGGGTTTGTCGATTCGAATTTCGATAGATCAATCAAGTCAACCAAACAACCGCAACGCAAAGACAAATTCTTTAGACAGACATACTCTTACTAATCTGTGGACAAATTGGACAAAAAAAAACCACCATAGATATGACAGATACTATAGATTGGAAAGCTCTTTGGATCGAAAGTCTTGGAGCGTTTAGTAGGAGTACAGTGGGACAAGGATTTTCTGGCCAACGGATGACACTGTCAGGAGGGCGCTAGCATTTAAAAGGGTAGCCAGAGCAAGAAAATCTACCTTGATTCAGGGAGTTTAGAAAGCTGTTTAACGAATATTTTTTACCCAAACATGGCAGTCAAAGAAAAGATTTCTTGGATGGAAATGTCGTTTAAGGCATTTTCTACCATAAGAGGCATATCATGTATGTTCCACCGTTTTAGACGCGAAACAATCGTATTATCAATAAAAACCATTGAAAATTATAATTTTATTTTAGGAATTTAGCTCGGTATTTAAAAACAATCATATTAATACTTTACACAGAACACTTACGAAAATAAATTAAAAGGGAAAATCGGAAAATCTCTTGTATTTTGGGAAGGGGAGACTTCCTACACTCGATGTGGCAGCCGGATTTTTGAATTTGACAGCGTTAGTTCCGATTGTCACCGTTGGCCAGAAGATCCATGTCGCACTGTAAATTTTGGGGAAGCAACCTGTGGTGTCGCTAGCGTCGTTTTATTTTTCTTTTATTCGGATGATGAACAGGCAAAGGTATAAAACCATAAAACATTTATTAAATAAAAATAAATAAATAAATAAATTACTAGAACTACACATAGAAGGATCACTCCGCTAACACAATTACAGTTAAACGCAACTCAGCTACTACAACACTGGCTACATACAATCCAATAATTTGCAATTCAACTCGCACGCCTTTTATTCAGGGCTGTTTCATCTGCCGGGCGGGATTGCGTGTCTCTTTCTAACGCGTAATTTCATTGTCAGGGTTGCGAGCGGCGCGTGGCACGCACGGACATACGCGTAGGTATGCGTAGGTATAACAGCGTAGAGGCTACCAAACTAAAATATTGAAGTCTAAAAGAGCTAGCACATTTCTTGTTGCAAACAAGTCCTAATGTCAACTGCATAAGATACCGCAGTGTTTAGAGACTTTTATAAATGTTAGCCTTATCTATCGTTCGTACCTATATTAATGCTTTTATAACTTTTATAGCTTTTTTAACTGCCTCGGTGGCGCAGCGGTGAGAGTGCACCTGTGTTTGCACACACACTTGTGCACTATAAAATGTCCCACGCAGTCGGTAAGTCGTTGTGACTCACACCCAGCCAGCATGGTCCCAGCCAGCCATAATATATTCTACATAAATATATTATTCATCTGTGCATTTAATATTCAACTGTGGTCCCAGCGTGCACCGTTAACTTCCAAACTCCGGGCTGCTCTAAGAATTTCTGTACAGAAAACCTCAGGTACATATTTTTGGCCCGACCCGGGGATCGAACCCGGGACCTCTGGCGCAGCCGTCGCTTCAAAATGCGACCCACTAACCTCTGTGCCATCGACGCAGTAAATGAGCAAAAAAATGAGTCGCAAAAATACGACAGCAAAATTGTGAGGTACTTATTCCTTGAAAGGAGACATTTTTTTCTTGTATGGAGGATGGGCCCACCCATAAATTGTGACGTCTAGTAATGAAACATATATTAAAATGTTCCATAAAATGTCTTAAAAACATTAACAATATTCGTTTTTCGTTATCTAACGGGAATATTTGAAAATTCATCATAATTTAAATCCACTAACGTACCAGTTGACACACATTTTCGGTCGTTTCTGAAAATCACAGTCGTTGAAATCTCACTGCACAGTTACACAATAACTATTTAGTGGAATGAGGCCGTACTTGATGATTTTTGCTTCTATTTTTCTTTAAAAATCCGGAGAAATCAAACATTTAATTCAAAACAAACGGAAGGTGACGGAAAGCCAAACGCCAAACGGAAAGTGTGACAAATGACACTCCAGCCATTCCTGTCAATGTCAGTGATAGCTGTCAGAGTTGCTATCCGTTCCACGGCTTAACTATATACCTAACCATTTTATGCAAAAATCTTAAAAAAGCAATAAAAATATTTTACACGGAGATTCCAATTGTTTAAAATAAATAAAAGTAGAAAAAACGTGATCTAAACAAAATCACGTACTTGAAATAATTGTTATTGTTTTTATATTGACCAACCCGTCGTTCCTTTACACGTATTTGTAAAGGAGGAATGGCGTGATGAAAAGTAGTCAACACAACGCGTCTTTTAGTTTGATTTTATTATTCCGGTTTCATTTAAACGTTATCTTTCGTCTAATTATCTACAAAAATAAGTTATTAATTTAGGGAGCAATGTCATTATTAGACGCTACAAGTTACTACTGGGCCCAAAAAAAGGTCTCCTTTGATGAATTTCGAATATGAAACCGTTTGTATGAGTTGATGACAAGTGGCGTCTTCAGTCTTCATAATATTACAAAACATCGGGCATGCTGTTTGTTAGGAAAAGAGGAGTAAGTACACAAGTTATTATATGGATCGGGCTTAAACATCTTTTTGATTTGTTGACCAATCCATTTGGGAAAAGGGCAGGCGGACAGTTTCTTTCATATCAAAATACTCTCTGAACTTATGCATCAATACAGCGCATTGCGTGCGTTTATGTGAAAATTAGTATGAACTTAGTAGAGAACGTAGATAATCTTATAAATTGCCTCGCAGAGAAAAGCGAAAATCAGAGTATTCACCATGGGAATAACGTTGTCTTCGTCTTGGGCCAGCTTAAATCCCTCGCTATTTTTTTTCGCGTTTTTTTTTTCAAAACACACAACCGTAAATAATCAATTGCTGGTAACGTAACTTTACCATTACTGCGGATCAAAAAATTGGCCCTTACTCGTAGTAATAAAGTAAAACATACTAAAGTAGGTATCTACGTTCACGATGTTTGTTTCTACCCAAGTAACTGCCTGAAATACCTTTCGACAATTTAACTTGCTGTGTTGATTTACTGAAAGAACTACTTACCTACCCTTAATAAGTATTTAATTTTAATCCTGACCTTTCATAATTTCTACTTTATTTTCCATATCTGATTCAAAATGGGAATCGAACACCAGAACACGCCCTCATTTGAAAAGCTAGGACTCTACCTGCTTTAAATAGCTGCGGTTTATATTTTCGACGATTTTCATAAAATCTTATTCGTCTGATAATAATAGCTGATATAGCCGCCAATCAAGTCCGTAACTTGGAGTGATAGAGGTCTGTACTGAGAGTTAAGTTAAGCTTCTAGTAAACTCACGCGCACTCAGCGCTCGTCTGTCCACGAAAGCGCACGCGAGTGACGTTACGCAACGCAAACTGCGGTGTCTGCGGTCGGCGACTTATCTAAAGCCATAAGCCACGGTTACGAAATTCGTCAATCCTTTTGAGAGACCTTCAGTCGACTTCAATGCCGGGTCGAGCCTTAACGATTGTGACACGATCGTGCTGAATATGTGTTATGGTGATTGAATTTGAACGTAACGTAACTGTTCAAGATGAATAAACCCGCTGTGGGATTGATGCCCGTTGCGCTGCTTTTGCTCTTCGCAACTTATGGTAAGAAAATATATTACAGAAGGTGCCTTTTAGATCGATATAAAATATTAATGATTTAGTTAATTATTACTTACTTGTAACAAAACTAACAATCGAGGCGGTCTTATCGCTAAAAGCGATCTCTTTCTTCCAGACATTTTTTGGGAGAAGGAATAACTAATACAAAAATAATTCGATACATTTCGTTGAGTAAGTAAATAAGAAAGAAAAGAACGTAAAACGTTCTAACTAAATAGTGGTTAAGATTCGTTTACTAGTACTTAGTATATAAGGTGTTTTTCTATAAACGGGTGAGACTTTTACAGAACTTCAAATTACTTCAGAGAAATCGGGCCCTATCATTTTTTCTTAAAAACTGGCTAGTTTTTTTTTAATTTTTCCTAACAAAAAAAATAAATATTTTTAAAAGCATCCTGTGTCTAGTCTGAAACATCCCAACGTCATCACCTGAGGAAATGAGGGAAAATAGAGAGAGGTTTTTAATGGATGGATGATTTTAAAAATATTATTATTTTTTTGTTAGGAAAAATAAAATAAAAAACTAGCCCGTTTTAAAAAAAAATGACAGGGCACGGTTTCTCTGAAGTAATGTGAAGTTCTGGTAAAGTTTCACCCGTTTATAGATAAACACCTCATATATTCTGTGCTTCTACTAAAGAAGTCTAATTTAGTAGAAAGAAGTGTTTACCTCAATCACTTTTAAACTTTCGTGTTGCATCTACTTATTATATTAACTTAGAGATTAATAATGGCGTTATTTTGTTTGACTCAGTACTACATGTGCGAAGTTTTTTTACAGGGTATGACATAGTGTCGTCTCTTTTTATTTAACTCTACAATGTATGTTTTGGAGCGTTTTCAGTGCTTTGCCGATGCCGATGAGATGATAGGTGGTTGGCTGGCATCACGCATAACGCGGTTTCTATGTACCCAAACCACAAAGTTAATATTCCTAGCAGAAGGAATATTAACTTTATTACCCAAATCTAAAAGGATTTTTATAAAATTTGCCAGTATCATCACTAGACTATTTTTAACACCCGACCACAGATATTATAATACTAGTACCCGACGCAAAGAGAGAGGGGTTTTAGTAGATTAACGCCCCTTTGTCTGTGTATCTTCTTCCAAACGGATGCACTGATTTTTGTTTTGATATTATTATCCCGAGTTTTTTAGCTATGTTTCATGAAAATCTGTTCCGCCGTTTCTCATTTGCAACGTTTTTTTTTAATTTAAAATTTTATGTTATTCATTGCATAATATAGTACATCTATAAATCGATTAAAGTTCCGATTCATGTGTTTTTCAAGTCTTGCTGGCCAGTGTCATCATCGGTAGTCATTTTTTTTTCTGCAGGTGGTAAGATGGCAACCTCATCTAGCTGGCCAGTATCATTAGTTGTTTTTTTTCTTTAGGTGGTTCCGAAGAAGGCAGCCGCGTGAAGCGCCTTCGAGCGGACGGCGTGAACGTAGCTCGGGAGCCAGCTCAAGCGCTGGACGCTCCGGAGCCCGAGCCAGCTGCTGTTCCCGCCCCCTCCGCCTTCCTCAGCCCCTCCGTCAAGGAGTACCTCGAGCTTGGAATGGCTATACCAGGTGAGTTTGAAGAAAATAGCTGACTCTGAAAAAAGATTTCAACGTTTAATCGTGCTAAGTACCTATAGAGATTTAGGAAAACCGTCAAAAACAGTAAGAGAGCACTTATCAGTTCGTCTTGGTAAAAATATTGTGTTCGAGTTTGGTATAATGAAATTGGTATCAGTAATATTACCCAATGTTTTAGTAGCTCGTAGCAGTTTTCGTAGCGTAATGTTTTGATCTTTACTCGTATAAATTGGGTCACTATTGTAGTATGAATTTAAGTATACCTACTACTTATATTGGAAAGGTTTACCTTGTTAATAACCACTTTTATATTATATCAAGTAATTAGGATTAGCAGGTACCACGTACCAGGTTACCCTACTTTTAACTTATTTATTCGAATATATATGTATATATTTTCAATAAAAAGACACCCATTTCGTGTTGTAAGAATATATAATTATAACTTACATAATTAATTCTGCATTACTTTTGTTTGGAGTAAAATGAAGATAGCTATTAAAGTACCTATTTGAATGGTCATTAAGAAGATAACTTATTTAAAAACCAATTGTGACACGAAAATTATTTTTAATTATTTAATTTATTTGATTATAAAAAATCCTATCATATAAGTACTAGTCTGTATCTTATTTTCAGATACTTACTTATATGGATTTGTTGAGTTTTCAGTATGATGTTAGTACAAAGCCGATAAATTATTTTAATGTCCGAATCGATCGGTGACTCTTGTCTCAACTCAATTATAGTGTGTCAGACGACTTTCGATTCAAAACAATCATTTCGTGACGAAACAATAGCTAGATCCGTGCTCCATGCTTTGACCTCTGCCATATCATCCCTTTCCAAAGCTCCTAACGAATCCGGGTATCGTTGGAAATATCGGTCAGGGTGACCAAAGTGCCGTCTAGCTCTAGGTTTTTGACCACAGATAGTTCTGACCTACACTTACATACAATTAAGTAAGCCTTAGGACTAAGCTACACCCGTATAAATGATACTGACATTACATCAATTCGCCTTCCTCACAAAACTCTAACTAGTTGTTTAAGAAACCTAGGCGTCAGGATAAAGTAAGAGCGTCAAATTTTGTAGCTCTATTCGCTGCGCACTGAACGGGTATTGTCTGATAGTTGGATTTCTCATTGGTTCTCACGGATAGACTTTACGAAGGAATAAAAGATTTTGATAAATCAAAATTATACAACAGTGGTGGCCTCGACATTTGTATCGCATAAACTTTATAGACGTGTTTACGGATCTCAGTTTAATCAATGAGATTAAAGTGATTGTCTGTGATACTATGCTGCTATTATTTTTTGATTGCCACTTATTCTGATTTGAAAAGGCTAGAATTAACAAAAAACTTAATGAAAAGGGATCGTTTTTGTACACCAAGGTGTCTTCGAGGTTATTTGAATTTAGATGCACCAAGCATGACTCATGGTCTGCTGCATGCAGTAACATTTGCCAACAATCATGTAGTATCACGAACTCATGCTTAATTTGCCATAATAAAGCGCACTAATTAGTCAAAGAATTTCTTGAGTGGTTAAGATTTAAAGTTATGTAAGTACAAGAACTTAAGCACCTTTAATTTGATAGAGCATTACAAAACTATTATAAAAAGACGTTAATATGGAAACGTATCTGTATGATAGCTTGTTTAGATTAGTAGTAAAGTCGAGTGTATTTAGGCAGTCATAGGTAGTAAGAGGTACCTACTGCGTAGAAAGCTGTCAATTAATTGAGACTGAAAAACCTTGTGTTTAGAACTTAGTTTTATTTATTAGTTTGGTGGTTTAATTAAGTACTTACTTATTTATGTAAGTACATTCTACTATTAGCAAAAACCATTGTTTAGTCAGCTTGAGTCGGACACGAATCACCAAGGCGTGTCTATGGGGCTTGGGTAGCCTTGTCGAGGCTTTGTCTTTTATAGATTAGCTCTTAATTGTGCCGACAATCGTGCATTATGAACGAGGTCGTGAGCTACGCGCGCTTAGTTTGGACACAACTTACTTGTACATACAACGAAGATGCTGTACCCATGTTTGTAAATTCGTTAGAAGTATTCTAAAACTCTGCTAATTACTTTGTTAACTGATTCGAGCGTGAAATGAGGGCTTTGAATTAGGCAATCTGCAACTGTTTACATTATGTACCTTATTCATACTGATATTTTCGATTACTACTTTAGTAGGTCCTAGTTCTAATTTACGTTGGGAAGCAACTAGAATATCATTTAAATAATTACAAAGAATAATTAAAATGAGGTTTACATAAACATAATTTTTAGCATAAGAAAGTAAGTAAGTATACATTTAAAACACATAAGTGGGTACATGATTAACACGTCAGCTATCGATTCTGGTTATCCATTAATTAAATCTTTATTAAAGTTTAAAAAAACTCTCAAAAAACCGACTGCATTCTACATAAATTAGCGTCAACTAATCGTATGATTGATTACACTTCGTAAGCACAAATTAATATGTATTTTTATTGTAAAATGGTTGTTTAACGCGCACAGTGTCGACAATGCGCAGCGCTGCGCATAATTTGCCGCATTTGCGTGCATCCAAGTGATTAGGAAACGGCTTATTGGCAACGAACAATATGTCTCTGGCAGCGAATATATGGGTCACACGTCTATGTGCAACGAATAATGGAACATTAAACACTTTATAAGTTGTGGCTGTGGCTAAGGAATTTAGGTTTCTGAGTGCAACGTCTGTTAACGTAAGAAGCTAAAGTTTATTTAACTTCACGTGTCTCGATACTGATATAATACTTAGTGTCTCTCTTTAATCGCAATCATTTGATATCAATAAAATACTCATTACTCTTCTCTACTAAAATGGCTATGACCGGCATTATTTAGCGCGGCAGACGAGATTTCGTATTATCTAACGTTATATCACAGCATGCAATAAGCGTAAAATGATGTAGTTAGTCAATTACCGTGGATCTCGATACTGGCGAGATCGTTCGAGCTACCTGCCCTGACATTCGGTCCGTGAGGTCATACGAAGGCAGTCCTGATGTTATGGTATGGTATGAGCGTTTGTAATCACAACCGAGGTGTTAACTTACTTACTGACCTTAATTTCTTAACAGACTTACTTAGGAATATTTTTTTTGGGATTCATCTAAATTAAAAAGATGCAACTTTTAGTAACAATTACTCACTATCACTTAAATATCTTATTTATATGACCGGCAATGATTGGAAAAAGTTGACTGTCGTGAAAAGGCAGAGACTTTTGCACAGTAAACGCCCTATTTCATTTCAAAATGTAGAGCGATAAGCTCATACTGGAAACTGTACTTACTAACTTAATATGTGTTGAGCGGAAATCCAATTATTATCACATGCATGTTACCTGCCTCTATCTCGGTCACAAGACAGGAAGTTCTGTCCGAACACCGCGTCTGAACGTCCTTGCTGAATGGGTTTTACGTTTTATTTGGGTCATTATCACGCAATCTTGCAAGCTATCTGCCGTTATTGACAAAAATAATATAGGCAATCGCGAATTTATTTGCAGCAACAAATAAATGATTGATTATTGCCGCATTTTTATAAAATAACACTGCGATAAGATGTTACTTGCGATTAAGGTATGTTGTGCTTATAACGGTTATATGCGGGGTCTATAACCGCTGCAGTGGCTCAAGATGCGCTCTAGAAGGTATTAGCCCACCGTAGTGCTTTTGTTTGGGTCTGTAAGGCACTTTATTAAAATGCTATTATAAGTCACCGACAAACCTGTTGAGCTGCTTCAAGATCATCACGGCAACCGCAATGCTAGAATAAGTACCCAACTAAAACCGCGACTTAGCTATCTGCATTGTATTCAATTTGTGATGTGCCTCATTAGCGGATTACTAATAATCGGTTTTGAATAGCAATTAATGTTAAATAATAAATTATATAGTACTCGGAAACCTAATTTGAAAGTAGAGTTTATAAAATAAATACCTTACTGTGCAGCTATTACCATAATATTAAAAATCTCTCACGTTCTTGCGAAGGCGAGTGTGCAGCCCAATATTATGTTATGTTGTAACCTAGCCTATGTATAATTAATGTATTCTTAAACATAGCCACCGATAAGTTTTATTGGATTAATTTGTCTGATAAACAAGAAACATTAATAATCCTTATTTTTGTTTGTTGCTTACAAAATTAATAATGGTAAACATTATGCATTGGACAAGGCTATTATGGGCCGCGGTTCTATTGACATTTAGCGTGGCAATAATAATTGTTTCCTGAGATCACGTAATTTTTGATAGGCTTACAATGCGTGCCGCGAGGTGAGGTATCGATACATAATTGGCGGGGCATGGCCCGGCGACAAAGCGTGGGCATACAATAGCATAAGGGCCCGCGCAGACATGAGTAAGTAGCGAAAGCGACATTTTTTTTTTCATAAATATAATGTACTGAGCAGCGAACAGCTACTGCCGGATTTCTTAGTTTAGTTTGCCCGGTAATGACGGCAGAAATACAGGACAGTCACCGGTTAGTTACCGGTTATTTACGTGGTTGTTACGTTATTTATAAGTGGCGACTGGTGGCGACGGACACCCACCAGGAGTTGCCACGGTGGCTTTCGTCTGCGTGGCCACTAATAACATAACTTTATGCACCCAGTTAGCACACGTTCTCAAGCATAGAAATGAGGAATGGCCGACATAAGTGCCGACCATAAAATGTATATCGTAACACTCTTATGATGTTAACTGGTATGTAGTTAGCGGTTCCACTTATAAATGAAAGCGACGACAGTATGCCTAGAATGATCCAGGAATTTTAGTTATTACGAGTACTAGCTGAAACCCATTAGTCTATTACCTCGCAATAACATTTGAAAAACAAAGATTTAAAAAGCGGAACCTAACCACGAGGCAATATTCAAATATATATGAAGTGGTTGACAGGTAGAGAATGCCTTATGGCTTTAAGTCCTCTAATTACATCTTTCATAATCTTACAGTGCAATAAAGTTAAAATAAAAGACTTTTCACAAACCTATTTAATAACCCAAAAATAAATTGATTGATGGTTTTGATAGCTAGATTGAGATCTAATCTTAGTTTGAGACTAACATATGTTCATTAAAGTTTAGAACATAATTGTTTTCGATCCATTAAATGGTATTCAATGTCTAATTTTGAAAACTGTTCGTAAAACAAAGACATATTTTGCAACTGTTTTGGTTACCTTGATGCATTGCCGACCGTACATTCGCAAGCGGCACACCCGTGTAAGCATATGCGCATCGTGAACTGTTGCACGATATCTTATTTATTAGCGTCCATAATACTTGTCAGTGCAGATAGCAGTGTTATAAAAACCATTGGTTGCTTAAAGGTTAAGATTTTTGCTACAAGAAAAAAAACTATAACAAACATCGTACTCACATCTGATTCATCATCTCATCACAGCTAATCTAGATATTTCTTTGCGAGTCTAGCTACGAGTATATAAGATTCTTATGCTCGAAACTCTCGTATTAACAAATTATGGCGATAAAATTCGTCGTTTTATATTACTTACAAACGTTTATGTGCATAATATGACACTTAGTTTACTAAATCAATATGCTAAAAATACGCAAAAGAACATCCGAGACTTATTTTGCATATTATAGGAACATGAAGTCATTACTAAATATTATTAAATCGGTGTTTAAGTTGACCAACCACTTGGTAAACTCACCGAGCCGGTTCGACGAAGATGCCTCTCCGGTTTTATCAGAATATCTAGCATTATTTTGTCTCGATTTAGATACAACTTTGATTGAAACTGAAATCTGACGTACGCGATACGATTATAAATACGAGTAGGATAAGTTGCTGGCAAAACTTAGGATCCTCACAAAGGTTCATATGTTTCAACCATAACTACCTAAATGGTGTTGATGAACGTAATAATAAGCTTTTTGATATGAATAACAATTCTATCATGTAATATTAATAATGAAAGTGATTATGTAAGGTTTCTAGTAAATAAAATAAACAAAAACTAGGCGTTTAATTGTAATTTGACTTATAAGAACACATGCCTTTATATGTATAACCACATAAAACCTAGCTGATCCAGCAAGAAATGAATGACGTTTTTTTGTATGTGTATGTGCTTATTTGTTTATGTTTTCATCAGTGTAACTTTGGATCCAAATTAGATTATGCATGTGAATTGACAAAGCCTCGATCATTGTGTGACATAATACCATTTTCACTGTCAATGCTAAAGGTAATAAAAGACGTTCGGGTCTTCGGAAGCTTTTGTAATATTATGTAAATGGTTTCGACCTTGTAGTGTACCCATCTGTCCTTTTTGGCCTTTATTGGTCTTCTAGTTTGTTTTGCACTTAGCACCCGATATGATGACATTTTGAGACCTTAGCACTACCTACCTACTACCTGTTTGATTAGTTTCTATATTTTGGGACATTATTATTAGTACTTTTATACAAATGTTCCCACGAAGCTATTTTGTTCTTCTTTCTGATAGATAATATAATTAATAGAACGTACTCGTATCACAGCATAACAGTATTCCTCTGTAATTCATATTTTTGTTGTATGTAACTGTTACGAAAAACCTCACCATGCGTTTGCTAACTGTTGTATAATAACCTCCAGTATGAGCTATCATTAGTGCTGATACTATTCCGTATTTGATAATTGTAGATGACCAACACTTCAAGAGAAATGAGGACTATCCTTACTATGTACTTTCATTACGATGTAGACATACATATTCCAGAGAAACTACCTACTAGAACGGTGCTTATCTTAATAACTGAAAGTTTATGTAATGTCTTGACCGTTGCATAAAATTGTTTTGCTTATAATAACCTACCTATCAGGCCCGTGCTGCATACTTATGTTTAAGCACACAATCTATAAGCACCTAAATATTTACGGAATATTCCATGTGCTACTAACTACATTACACTATAGATGCTTCAGCATTTTCAGGCATATAGCAGTCACATTACATTCTTTTATAAAATTGTAGTTAGGTAGGTAGGTAGTTAGGTACGAGACGATATTCTTCTTTACTCACTACCTAACATATCCGTGAAATCCAGTTGTAACATACGTAATACTTGTATGTTTTCTTATTTCATGTCTGGTGTTTTGAATCACTCGTTTCAAGATGGCGAGTGATTTTCGTTCTAATATAAATTAAAAGTCAACGAAATTTACTCATTTTTGTACGAAAATCACTCGTAATATTGACGCGAGGGATTCATAAATAGGGCCCCTTTACTGTCGTGAAAATGATCTAATACGAGTTCAACTTTCAGGAGGTTTAGCTTTATTACAAAATAGACCAATCTAATATACGCTCCTGGGTGTGTAGCCACCAAGCAGGTGCTTGTAAACTGCAGTAAAGTAAATCTAATCGGGAAATTTAACGCCTCTCACTGCATTGTGCAAGTATCGGCTGGTGCAAGCCCGTCGCCCATTACGTCCGCGTTGCATCAATTGTGTTGTGCACTCTGCATTAATAAGGGTGATAGGTTAACTAATACGGCTTGGATTGGCGGTAGACTTTTCAGTAAACTTCTTCCTTGGGGCTATGAGTTTGTAAGAGTGTGTGAACTGTATCTCACAATGGTTGACCAAACAGTCATTAAATTATGTAAAGTAATATTGACACTGCTTTGTTCAATCTGTGTGTCAAGTGTATTTTGCTAAGTAAATAAAAATTTTCACAATAGTTTATTATTAACTACTCACTATCATGGATAACTACATTGAAAGAGAGATAAGTAGATTCGATGTACTAATCATCTGTATAGTATCAGCTTGCACGTGTTCTGAATTAATTTAAATAAAGAAATTCAGGTATCAGATTTGATCTCTGTTACCTACCTAAACAAATATCATCATAAGCTGTCATTTTACAAAATGAATAATATTAAATCAAATCAAATCAAATCAAATCAATCAAATCAATCATTTATTTGCCAGAATACACAAAAGTATGCAAGTTACAAACTGCAGGTCTTAAAAGTAAGTAGTAGCTGTATTCAGCCTGCATGCAGGCGTGCAAATATTTATAAATATCTTTCTTTATTAATACAAGTCCGTTTATTTAACAATCAAATAATGTCAAAATTGCAAACATAATGTCATAAAATTAAATTAACAATGTCATGAAGTTAGAGTCAGTAATAGTAATCGTAATTATATAGAAATATTAAACAATTCATTAAACATTATTTATTAAATTTAAAATAATCTTGTATACTATAAAAGTTCTCTATTAGTAACCAGTCAACCAGCTTTTTCTTAAATACATTTCCTTCAAGTTTTTTCAGCTCCTCGGGTAAGTTGTTATATATTACTATACACATGTTATAAATATTTTTCTTGTAAATAACTTTATTAGAATGGGGTTGATAAAGTAAATTTCTAAACTTTTCCCTCTTTTGACGGGATATTACCGCACTGCGTTTTTTGAAGTAAAATGGATAGGCTTTAACAAAAACACACACATCTCTTATATACATGCAGGCCAGAGGTAGAATTTTACATTTTCTAAATAACGGTTTACAACTATCCAGATACCACGCCGCATTTATTACTCGTAAGCATCGTTTTTGCATTTTAAAGGCTCTGTCAGCATCCACCGAGTTACCCCACAACAACAAGCCATATCCTAACACTGACGATACATAGGCATGATACGAAGCAATAGCCGCATCAAAAGAAATAGTCTGGCGTATTTTTCGAAGTGCAAATATATACCGACTAAGTTTTTGGCATACCAAATTAACATGCTCTTTCCAGTTCAAATGATTATCTACTGTTATCCCTAAGAATTTAAAAGCGTTTACCTCACACACTCTTTCATTTTTATATTCTATGTCAAGGTGAAGCGGTTCGGTATTATAGGAATTAAATTGAATTATTTTTGTTTTATTTATATTTATGCGTAATTTATTGTTATCCGTCCATTTGCTTATATCCACCAGAGCTTTGTCTAAAGTTTGTTGGGCAAGATCTTTGTTTGTAACTTTGATTAGGAGCGTGGTATCGTCAGCAAAAAGTATGCATTTATGTGTCATGTGTCTGGGCAAATCATTAATAAACAATAAAAATAATAAAGGGCCTAATATGCTACCCTGTGGAACTCCAGAGTCATTCATAACCTCTTCAGATCTAAAATTACGTTTTATTAAGTTCTTCTTGGCATCTTGAATAACTCTGGTCACCTCAGTACATTGTTTTCTGTTATGAAGATAACTATCTAACCAATCCAATGCTTTGCCACGAATGCCATAGTTATATAATTTACGCAGAAGCATGGCGTGATCAACAAAATCAAACGCCTTGCTCAGGTCCATGAACAAGGACAGAACAGGACTGGTACCATCATTTATGTATTCGGTTATAGTCTTTATCAAATTGAAACCGGCTAATGAAGTTGAGCTTCCCTTGCGAAAACCAAATTGATCCTGATGCAAGATATTGTGTTTGTCAATAAAACTGTTCAGTCTGACGAGCATAGCCTTTTCAAAGACTTTTGATAAGATTGGAACTATCGTTATAGGCCGGTAATTGCTGGGATCTGACTTATCTCCTGACTTAAAGAGTGGCTTTATGATAGACAATTTAAGTTTAACCGGGAATGAACCCTCCAAGAACGACAAATTAATTATATGTGCAAGAGGAAAACATATCCATTCAGCGCAAGCCTTCAGAACGCGCGTATTGACTTCGTCAAAGCCACTTGTTTTACTGTTGCTTAGTGACTTTATTATTGTAAATATTTCTTGAGCATCAACTGGATTAATAAAAATTGAATGCGGATTATTTAAAATATTCAAATTATTGCTACTATCATTATTTTTTAAGGCTGCTGTCACCTACCTTCTAACAAAGTTCAAGTGCAGTTTTCTCCCCAAAAATGACTTAACTGACAACTTTTTTTGACTGATTTGTGTAGAAATAAGCTATCTACATAAGATGTAAGCTCTGAATTTTTGATTCAATCTTTAAAATGCCTGTAATTTGTAATCATAGAAGCCAAATTGACGGTTTTTCTGGTGCACTTTTCTAGATCAGTTGTTGACATCAGCTATCGAAATAACATAAACTTGAAGGGAATTACGTTCGTCTACAAGGTGTAGACTCTGTTTTTTTTATTTATTGCTCTGGTTATTCCAAATGAAGACAAAATTGATACCATGTTTTGGCATAAAATACGCACCTAAAGACAGGCGATTATCTCTGAGATACATTGCACTTATTCTGTGTTATTTGATAGAACAATGTTATAGAGGTTCCTATCTTTGTCTTAGCATCTAAATTCTTGATTTTATCGTGTACAATATATTCAAAATATCTTACTTAAGTAACCTATAAATTTGAGATTTGGAGCTGTCACGGACGTTCATCTTTGATCGAAATTTGACAGACAGCGCCGAGCGCTCGGAGGGGAAGGGTGTGTCGCTCGTTGTCTTCGCTGCTAGTCTTTTATTTCGTGTATGATACTCATTCCAAATTTGAAAATATCACGCTTTGCACAATTTTTATACGGCGACCAATTCGCTTTGAGGCTTTATGCAACAGGCATAAAGCCATAGTGCATTTGGATCGTCGATGGTCTCTAATTATAACAAAAAAGTATTCGTTCTTTTGTATCGATTAGTAGTTGTATTTAAATGATTAATCAATGTTAAGTAAACTTGCATAGAAAGGAATCCTTATTAATACTATAAACAAGAAATATTTGCATACATGGCGACTATTTCAAGAGGTTCATGAGTTAAAACAAAGATATTTTATCATATACATTGTATATTTTCGAAACTTGATCAAACAAAATGTGCACATACTAGGACCAAAATTATCGACAAAAATAATAATAATAATAAATTCTCCACAAAATAAAATTGTGGTACATGATGAGCAAACTGTTTCTATCACCAAACAGTTAAATGTCAATTTTAGACAAATACTAAATTAATTAGGCCAAGAATAGGCAATAGTACCAAGATAGTATAAGATCAGATTTGATTAAAAAAAACAACAATTTACACACAAAAATAAAGAAAGTATTGATTTATTTCTTAACTAAAATAATTACAGGTATTTAACGTGAAAATAGAAAAACAATATACACGGTCCTAGTCCAATGTTAACAGAGCGCACGCCAACGGCCAAAAGAGGGCGCTCGCTGGTCTGCTTCAGTTTATATAGGCCCGTAGTGTTGCCGTTACTCCGGGGTTGCTAACACTACTTTATAGTTTAACAACGGTAGGCCGATTTTCATGATATTTACTTTGTTGAATTGGTATTTACCTCTTACCCCTTAAGTTATTATGAAACGGAGCTGGGGCGCGCTGAGGCTCGATACGAAACACAGTTTACGGGGCCACTAGTACATCCATAAAAACTGGCAACGGGTAAAATGGACTCACGTTCCTTACGGGATAACTGAGTAATGAATGTACATTTTATGATATTGTGTGTCTGCTGGCGAATATTTATTATTTAACCGATTTCAAAAGGAGGAGGTTATCAATTAGATTGTATGTTATTTTTTGTATGTACGAGGGTGCACTTTTATATTCGCGGAATGGGTAGGTAATTAATAAATGAGGGTACTTTCCTTAGTCGTAACTGGTTAAGTAGCTCATTATTAGTATAAATACAACGTTTTGTTTTAATCGGGCCATTACTATTTGAATTATCGTCGATCAAACAACTCAGTTGGAAAGAACATTGTGAAAAATGGAGAAAATCGAGCACCGCGCTGTCATAAAGTTCCTTACCAAGCAAGGTAAATCGGTTCAAACCATACTAAAAGAGATGTCATCCGTTTACGGGGAGTCTTGCCCCGGTAAAACCATGGTTTATAAGTGGCATACCCTTTTTAAGCAAGGCAGGGCCTCACTTAAAGATGATCCTCGGCCAGGACGGCCGATCGAGGTGACCACTCCGGAAATAATTCAAAAAGTGGAAAAATTAATACTGGAAGATGCTAGACTAAAGAAGAAACAGCTCGCAGAAATGGTTGGAGTATCCGATACAACCATATTCAAAATTCTTCACGATCATCTCGGCATGACCAAAGTCAGTGCAAGGTGGGTGCCGAGAATGCTTACGCCGCCTCAAAAACAACAGCGCGTAGAGTGTTCTCGCGCGTTTTTGGACCTCTGTAATGAAGACCAGGATGGAGTATTGACTCGAATTGTTACTGGGGATGAAACTTGGGTTCATCATTATGAACCTGAGTCCAAACAAGATTCTATGCAGTGGCACAAAAAAGGTACACCACCACCAAAGAAATTTAAGGTGTCACAGTCGGCGGGAAAAATCATGGCGACAATCTTTTGGGACTCAGAAGGAATCTTGTTGATAGATTATAAAGATAAAGGTGTCTCCATAACCGGAGAATACTACGCTTCAATCTTAGAGCGATTAAAGGAAGCAATCAAGGCAAAAAGAAGGGGGAAATTAACCAAAGGTGTCCTCCTTCTGCACGACAACGCGCCTGTGCACAAGAGCCGTGTTGCGTTGGCTTCCCTGCATAAGGTGGGCTTCGATATTTTGGTTCATCCACCCTACAGTCCTGACCTGGCTCCCAGTGATTATTATCTCTTTCCAAAAATGAAAAAAGAACTTCGGGGGAAGAAATTCTCGAGCGATGAAGAAGTGAAGGAAGCAGTTTCAGCTTATTTTTCAGACAAAGAAAAAACATTTTTTTTCGAGGGTATACATAAGCTAATTGAAAGATCTGAAAAATGTATTAGGGTTGCAGGAGAATATATTGAAAAGGAAAAATAAACTTGTATTTTCATTTCCACGTCTTACCCCCGATTCCGCGAACTTAAAAACGCCCCCTCGTATATCATCCTCATATCTCAGTCATTTGTTGACAGATTAGATATTTTTTTCATTTTCTTATAGGGTTTAACTTTTAATTGGTCCCATTGTGGCCAAATCCGGAACTGATGATGAGGTCTTGGTGTAATCGAGGGAAACCCTTAAATCTAAAAGACGTGTATAGTGTTTTTGTACTAGTATTTCAATGTTGACGTGTTTTTACGTCTGATAGTCACTATTTTGTAGAACTGAGCTGATAGTGGAACTCCTTAATGATTAGGAGTTCAGTGATTATGACGCCGGAACTTATGTAAGGTACTTTGTAGCTTATTAAAGAGCAGACTCAAAAGGTGAAACCTCCTCCCCTCAATTTTAATCACTAACAATTTGCAAATAAAATAACTTAAACCGACTTCAAAAATAAAATACCCTAAAAAGTCTTAAATAATCTCTTAAAAGGATTCCATCCAAGGACAAGGTTTGCCTGAAATAGAGTCCTTTCAAGAGTTTACCGAACCGACTGACTAGTGATGTGCCAAGTCATCTTTTTTTGATCTCGAAATATTTTAGAAATTCGTTACAAAAATCCAAATAAGGACCGACTGACATTAGAATGTTTTTTAAAACAAGATTCAAATCAAGACTTGAATCGGAAAAGTCTCTATAAAGCATTTCAATTCCATGAAATAGCCAACACGGCACAACACTGGTTAGTCGTTGCAGGTCAGTGCGTGTTACCCGCCTCTATATGTCTTCACCCTTTGGATGCATTTCGTTTTTTCTATGCTGTAAGTTTTTTACGTTATTATAACTGTACGTTTGTGTTTAAATGTGTGAATTTAGTTATATAATTATCAAAAGGAAAATGTTCGCGAACGGAATTGACGCGAGCCCTGATTCTGAACTGTATTCACTGTATTCGTAATAGGTATTTTAAATACAAAAAAACTGGTATAACATTAATTTATCACATCGACTTTTATAAGACCATCATTTTCTGTGTTCATCATACGCATAGCCTACTACCTAGAGATAAAGTATCAAAATTGTTTAATTACAGTTAACAGTTTTTTGTGTCCCGGACATATAAAATCGCACACACACATTGATAAATTCGGTAAAATCTGAGAATCTCCAGACTGTCATATGGCTCTTAAGGCCTGATTAGATGTTAAACTTGTAAAATAATTATTCATAATGTTGCCAATGTCAGATGGATCAGTGTATGTCATGTTATTAAAGTTAATAGTTTCAATGTCATTTTGGTATAAACGGTCACTCAAAGAAGATGTGATAGCGCTCCAAGTTGCTTTGACCTTATTATTGCTCAATCGAATACGCCTTAAATTGACTATTTTCTGGGATTTCTGTATGCATTTCTTTAGAACTGCATCATATTGTTTAAATTTTGATTTATTTATAAGTTTATTTTTCGCAGTTTTCCTGTACTTAATATATAAGGAACGTTTCGTTTTACAAGATGTTCTGATGCCTTTAGTTATCCAGTTGAGCTTTTCCGGCTTATTAGTAATTTTAACTTTTATCGAGGGAAAACATAGATTATAAAACAGTATTAACGTGCTATAAAACGATTCAAAAGAGTCCTCAAAAAGGTTTGAATTAAATACATCCGAGAACGAAAGACAGCTCAAGCATTCACAGAACTTATCTATATTTTCCAGACTATAGTCGCGCCTATATTCGAACCAGGAACAATGAGCTCTTTGCTTTTTAATAGCGAAAGTGATCATTTGAGCAGTTTCGTGATCAGACAAGTCAGAGCTGAGTACCATGGATTGGACATTCTTAATATTAGTGGCTATCTGATCCAAACAGGAATGTAAACGCGTAGGCAATTTAATATGAGCCTGAAAATTATAGCTCTGAAGTACGCTAAACAGGTCAGCTGTATTTTTATTATCCTTTAATATATCTATATTCCAGTCCCCACATACTACAATTTTCTTCCTCTTGAACTTGTCAGTAGCATAATTAAGCAAATTATCCAGTTTATGCAAAAAAAAGCTTGCCTTTGATTTTTTGTCTTCTGGTATCCTATATATGCAAAAAATAACAACATTTAGTCCTACAATCTCTGTTCCACAACATTCAAAAATATATTTTGTCAATAAGCATTGCGGAATTAAACCTAAACGATCCTCATTCTCTACTTCAAGACAAAGCCTATTCATTGTAAAAGCTGTCACATTTTTGCATTTGAATGTTTGCCCCGGCCCCAGGCTGAATTAGCGGAGAGGTCATCAGGGCGCGGGCACAGTGAAAGTAGTTATTGCCAGTAAACTTTCGTTATGCGCCTTCGCTGCCGGGAGCGACGTATTATGTAGGCTCTTTCCAGTGATTCTCAATAATTAGTGATACGCCTATACATACTCTGATTTTTAATGAGATAGACCAAAATGACGTTTGGTGGGTGGCCACTTTTTCGTAATTTAAAAATAGTGTTGGACCTTAATAATCGGAAGTTTCAATTTCATTCAATTGTTGTTTATAATCGATTTTAAAATATTCAAATAAAATCTGTTTATAAAATTCAGGAATCTAACAAAATCATAATTATTTCAATGAATTAATTTATAGAAAGTATTGAAATGTCAAAATAGGTAAGACCATACAAGAATATTGCTATTGCAAGAAAAACCTAGATTTTTCTACTCCTTACAAAACTGTTTTTTATTTATAGCTTTATGTAACGTTAAACATGTACAATTTATCCTAATTATAAAAATCACATCAAGTTCATATCACAAGTTCAATTAATCGCGTACAATTGAATTGTTACAACACTATGGGAACTACGCTAGCAACATTAAAAAATAAAAAGTACGATGGAAGCTGTCATTTTGGTCTATCTAATTAAAATCAGAGTATAGAGAAGCAACTTGCCACTCTACCTAGGGTTAAAGAAGTAGCACTAACAAGTAAGCATGGATTTTTTTTTATCTAGACTAGCATTTCAACACAAATCAAATAAGTGCATATTATAAATTAAATTTAAATTACATTTTCGTTTTTATAGTGTGCATATTATGCTAAACACACTTACATCACTCACCTGTTTGCAATATAAAACCTTTGCAAAAAAAGTTATTAAGTTCTGCGGATTTACAAAACATACCACAAACAAATACCTTTCAAATAAAATTAACAATTCAATGAAGAAAATGATAGGGAATTTTGCTCAGCTCCGATTTATTTATAGCGAAGACTCATCGAAAAAAAAGAATGAGGTAAGAAGGGGGTCTTGCAGTGGTGTATACAAAATTTATTGGGAACCACTGTTATATTCAATCAAATCGTGCTGTAGCTAGGTTAGAGGAAATAACGTGATCTGCAATGGGCTGAATTGTTTAAGATCGGTGTAGTCAGTTACAGAAACACTGAGGTTTTTATAACGCAATATTGAAGTTTTATGTAATCACTCTGCAGTGTAGTGTTCATAATTATCATAATAAATCTTCAAACACTTATGTACCTGGCGACTACAATAACATCGTTGTAAAATATTAATTTCAAAACAATTAGTGCTAACTAAAAATTTTGCCTAAAATGGGTCACTTTAAGTTTAAAGTGACCCATTTTAGGCAAAATTTACCTAAGTAATTTACCTAATTTAATTTAAGGTAATTTAAGGTAGAGTTTTGAGTGTAACAACTGTGATTGGAACTATATTCACGCTAAATGTTTCCTACAAGTCATGTTACTGTGTAACATTTGATTATACTGACTCATAATTTTAATATGCTTGTAGGCCTAAATACCACGTACGTTTTCTCGTATGATTTGAATTGAGCCCCACACGTGTGCCAGAATAACGAGATACGCAACGATAAATAACGATTTACAGGGCGCGGCGTTCAGAGGTCTGCCCGCTAATTATTGTGGGAGCTGGCCACCATTATCAAGATCCAAAGTTATTTATGACTTCGTTACACACACTAAGCTTATTACGATCTCGTTTTGTTAAAATTAATCTCCCAATCACCATTATTGAGTTCTCATTATTTCAAGGCCACCTTCTTAGATTTATTGGCAATTTAGCTAGTTTTTGTTCATACAAATTCTTGAAAATAATTATTTTCAAGGAATTAGGCACTAGCAGAGGCTTATCTGCGATTTATCATACGTGGCTATTAATGCGACGTTAATGCCTACAAAAGACATCAACGCGCTACTCTTAAGTGACTTCTTATCTACGCTTTATTTAAGTGGCAATTACTTTAGGATCTCGTGCCCTTTATATTTGTTTATTGTTATTTTCAATGTAACAAGTAATCATAATGAATAAAAAGATAGATTCAGCAGGCATCAACGTAATAGAAAACAAGCTTTAAGCTTACTTGTTGGTTTGAGGCCTCCTACCTATCAAGCAATCGATTTGAACGCGTCATGATTTTATGCCAGATGTGTTGATGTGCTTACCACCTATTTCATATTTTGTGTGTTAATATGTATTTTTATGAAATTTCAGGCAAACCTGGGACAGACTATCCGGTGCTAGGTGCGGTGCCATACACGAACTTCTACTGTGATGAGCAGCCTTATCCTGGCTTCTTTGCCGACATGGAAACCAGGTGCCAAGGTAGGTACTAAAGACTAATGTTATCCTAAAAACATCAATTGCAATTTTTTTTCTATACTACTATTTCTAGTAGTATTATAAAGTTGATGTTGGTGTTTATTTAGGGGGCTTTATAACCCAAACGAACATAAATCGCTGTATGTAGGTGTCATCTTATTTTAACAACATTTCATTAATTTTATCGCACCTATTCATCTTTTTTAATAACCCAGTGCTCCATATAGCAGTTCTCGGTGTCCTTGGTTCATTATCAGGATTGAGTGAAATATTACTTTATTAGCATTTGTATAGCTCAGGTTGGTGGACACCACACCATCTAGGGTATTCGTGTAATTTATTTTATTATATCAGATAAGTTTTTATAAACCTAATGAAGAAGCTAGAATAGGAAAGGATCGTTATCATAAGGAAGTTGTTATTTGAGAGTTGGTGTACAATTTTCAAGGCAACACCTTGCCACTCTTAAATCTCATGTGCAAACGCAGGCAAAGAATCTTGGTGTACACTAAACAATTATGTATCATTAAAAAATTAATTAATAACGAGTTACCGTATGTGTAGGCGTACACACAATGTAATGATTGTATTGTTTACAAATGTACACTAAATTGATCTATTTGTCAAAGAACATAGAGTTTAAAGTTAACTACTGCTACCAAACAGTTGCATAACTTTATTCAATTGCATTTGCGGGTGTCGTGTGGTTATTATTCAGCTGTCACACATCTTAGTCCAAAAGAGATATTAGCTCTCTTAACTGCGACCTTGGCCGTGTCAAGATGATTAAGTATTCTGACCTTATGGATTTCTGAGGTCGACTAATTATAGCAAAAAGCTACCCGGAAGAAGATCTTGGCATGAAATGTTAGGTCGACTTCGTGAGATCCGCTAAGCAATTCGGGCACTTTACTTTTAATGATTCAATTTTATTCGTCCAAGTTCAATTTGGTTGTCGTGGCTGATAGGCCTTTTATGTTCATTGCGGCGTTTATTCCAAGTGTTTAATAGATCTTTTAGCATATATTCGCAATCAAAATGTGCTTAATTTCTTTAGTACTTAATTGCAATAAACATGTAGCTCAATTTAAATTTGAAACATCAGTAGGTAACGAGATTACAAAAATAGCCTTGGTGTCAGTACATTTGTACAATGTAATCAATCAATCAAACAATCTCAAAATATTACCATTTGAAATATGAGTATGTATTTCTAATGTTCATAGCTATCCTTCAAAATATTGATACAGTATACTTATTAACTCTTAAGCCTGATTTAAAAATGCTATTTAAAATAAAGAAGTTAATTTTATCACAAAAATGGTAAAGTAAATAAAAGGTTATGTTTTAAATATGCTTTGCACTAGAGTGATAATAATCAATCAAAATCAATCAAATCAAATCCTTTAATCAAATCATTTGATAGTGTCTTAGCAGAACCTATTGTCAATTAAGAAATTCGATGCCTTGGTTGCCTTATTTCTAAGTAATGTTATATGTCAGAAGGAGGCACCGTGTTGCAACAAGCCACGAATGGGCATGGCCGACGTGCTTTGAGCTCGCTTTGGAGATAGTTCTAAGAAAATGTGCTAAGCCTAGTCAAATGTGGCCTTTCTCTAACGCCTATGGTTTGACAATTTCATGTTTGTTTTGTTTGAATTGGCTCGTTAAAGTTACTTTTCAAACTTATTGTAAGTAATTTAACCTATACATAAGACATTTAGAAAATACAGTAGTGACATGATACAAGATTAAATGGGCAATTCAATTCTGGGAGAAAAACACTGTTACAGCCAGCAAGCACACATCTGAATTTTACGATTCTAATTAACCATTTCCTTTTTCATTCGTGATGGCCAGTTGATACGATTTACTGTAAAAACGAGTATTCTAAATTAGTTTTTGGTCTCACGCGGTTTGTGCTACAGCTACAGCGAAAGAAGATTGTAAGATGATGGCAGGAGCACCTATGTCGCAAATAAGATGACAAGATTGTGACGTATTCCGCAAAATTTTAATTTCATAAACCGTTTGTATGAGTTGATGACAAGTGGCGTCAGTTCATATGCACGAGTTTTTTTCGTGGTGTCTGTTCCATACGCTAGTAGTAGTTCAATGGATGATGGTAACAAGACGAAAATAAATTTCCAAATTTTAAACCTTCCAGCCTGGCACTACTGCGACATCGACGGGCGTCAAGCGTCGTTCCTGTGCCCCAACGGCACGGTCTTCTCGCAAGGCGTCGCGTCTTGTGATTGGTGGTTCAATGTGCGCTGCGCACTGTCACCCGCGCTGTACCCACTCAACGCGCGCCTGTACCGGCGGAGGAGGAAAAACTCGCGCCCGAAGCCGCATAGGGTCATAGATAAGGAGCTGGTTGATGAGATTTTCTTGTAGAGTATGCTTGAGTAAGAATCTATGTATATCTTATGGAGGTAAACCTGGGACTCGGTTGGACCTAAGTTACATTATCTACGCCATAAGTTTAATTTTGTTATAGAGGCCGGTGCATAAAAGTTTGCTCAATCGGTATTAAAAAAAATAAAGCTATGAACAGAGACGTGTAAAATTGACCAATGATATTGCTCAAAATATGACAGCCAAAACATTTACGTGTTTTGAAACATCATTGGTCAATTCTACAGCTTAGCTCTGTGGTAATGCAGCTGAACGTACCTACTATGGATCTAAGCTCAGGATTTCGAATCTTGTACCATCGAGATCAACGCCGCCTAACCACCTTATGAGCCAAATTGCTTGCTCCTTACGTCGTCTTCTGTTTGACGGGTGTATTTTTTTTCGTCAGTAAATTCGAATCTTGTATGGTGCGTGACATGGCCTATCCTATCCAAAACTTTTATGCACCGAAAACTGACTATAGATATACAAAATAATTTTGACGTTAAGTTAAAGTTACTGTAACTTGGTGCAATAATGCCTCACTGTTATTCCGGTAAGGGATATAGCCGACTGTAGCTTCTGTTCTCATATGACAATACGGAATACCTAATTAGTGTCACTTTAAGGAAGGCTATTCTATTAGGACTTACTTTAAAACGTGCTTTCCGATTAGTCCTGCGCCTGATCTCTCTCCGGTCGTGTCAGATTGCTGTCCCATCGGGCTATGAGAGTGAAAGGAATAGAGAGTGCACCTGTGTTTGCGCACACACTTGTGCACTATAATATGTCCCGCGCAGTCGGTTGGTCCTTGTGACTGGCCACCGTAGTCGAAATCGGCTAGGGGGACTATTACTATTACTTTTAAACATTTCGTACAAAATGACAACAAGATGCAGTCAATACCAGTTATATTTTTGCAAAGAGCCATCCGTGTTCTCCAAAATCATATAAATATATCTATGATATTCACTTGAGTCAATAGATATCTATTCTGTATCTAACTGTTAGATTTAAAAGAAATATATATTGTTGGGCAGGTCCGTTAGCCAGTTATAATAACGATGAACCATTAAAAACATACAGGGTGCTTTTTCAAACCGTTTCAAAGCTGAAGTTTTTTGGCACCACTAAGATCCACAAGAAAGGACACATGAGAAATACCCGATTCCATATGTTATGTCCTACAAAAGTCCAAAATATGCTCAGATTAGGATCGGGAATAAATAATAGCAACACGTATACTAAATATAATATGTATAAGAATAAAGCTACGGTAATACCTAATGATTAATGAAAAATAATTAATGACGGCACATCAAAACACATTAATGCCTTGATTGATAGAATAGTATCTGTACCAGTAAAAAATCAAATTGATTCGAACCGATTCGAGCACAATCCTATTCACTAATGATTGATCATTTTAAGCTTTTGTTATGAGCCTTTCCAAGCAAAATAGTCTTTTAACTTGTGCAATAAAATTGGTCTCGTAAATTATTTCTTAAAAAAAACTTAATTGAAATACGCACCATTTTAATCGGCTCATTTATTCATTGATTTAAACACACTTTTATATAGATAACCCCACGAACTTTATTTGCAAACCTTAATTGTCCTTTTATAGCGCACAAAATCAGGTTATTAAAATGTTTGCTACAAAATTCGTTTTCGTAAGTACTAAATTTTTAAATCTGTACATCTGTATATTTCGTTCTGACACTTTTTTTTGATAAATACTTTTTATTTAGAAGTAAGGTCTTACTTACATATGTTAGTTAGTGTATGAAATTCATGGGTTTTGTAAACTTACAGAGCTCTAGCTAGGCGACTATCCTGCATAATTATTGTAAGCAATATTTGGTTTGAGTTAGCTTAACCCTATGAGTTCTTCGGTCATACATAAAATTACACTAACAGTTAATATTTGTATGACAAAGTTGTACTCGCAAACTGTAAATATAAGTAGATTTTAACTTAGCTTTTTCTAATTTCTACTCGCCAATGTCGTTAATGTCCTCTCAGTAGTTCTAGTCGATTTAGGATACATTTCAAAGTACCTACCTATCGTTAATCATTATCCACTTGTATAGATTTTATTTATTTATTTAATCGGCTTTCATATAGGTTGTCCTAATACTGAACCTTTCACACACTTATTTGGTCTTGACTGAACATAGGGATCACTATAAACTTTTCGAGGACTACGTATTCAGTACTTATGTAAATATAGGTAGTCCTCAGCTTGTTTATAAGGTGAGGTCATTATACTCGTAGTGTAATCTAGATCAAGTGTGCGGGTGGTTAAGAGGATCGTGGCAGGCGTAGCTCAGTGCGAGTTTTCATACATTTCGAACGCCAACGGTCGAAATATGCTTGCGGGGGAAAACGTTTTCCTACCCTGTATGGAATGAGACAAATTTGGTCTCATTCGTTTTCATACATCCTGAACTACGCTTGTACGCTTTTGATTTTTTTTGTATAAAGGCTTGATTAGTTAAAAATGGACGAAATTCCGAAGAGATTTTTAAGTCAAAAAAGTGAATGTTTAGGTTCTTATATTTTCTGAAAAATACAATGTTTAAAAAAATGAAAACGTACGAGCATACTTTTTCAAGATATCTCTAACATGTGCAAAAAAATATGTCAAAATCAGACAACGTTTAAGGGGTGGAAAACGTTTTCTCTCTTTGTATGGAAGCTTGCGTGCACACGATCCTCTTAATCAGTCAGGTATCAAACGAATGCCGAGAGTCGCATAACAATGGAATTTTTATTGTGTCTCGTTTACACATACTTGACGAGTTAAGCATGGAATAAATTGATAGGATCAATTTAAGATCACGTCACCTGCGTTCGGTCAGCATCGTATGTTGCTGAACACTAGTATCATGACAAAATCACAGTTATTTGATATGCAAAAGATTTGTAAGGGAATTGGAAAAAATATATTTGACATGGAACTAAATTGTTTAGCGTCTTATATTTCTGATTGTACCTACAGTAGTTCTTCGGACACCCTGTATGTAACTATTTATTATTTTACTGTTAGCACCAATTTTAGAAAATTACTATCTATCTAAGTATTCTATTGTCAAAATTGAAAATAATAATGTAATAATAATAATTGTATGATGAGTACCATGCATGCATTAGAATAAAACATATTGTTAAACCTTAGACATAATCAACTATTAGTTGTTTTAATTTTTTTTTAAAAAAAGCAACTGTGTCAGGAAAAGAATTGAACCAGCGCTGGAGCGTCTTATTACGTTATCCGGGCGCATGCCTATACGTCTACTACCACACATTGGCAGCCCTCTTGAATTTTGCAACACAGTTGCCTTTGAAAAAGGAAAATTAATAAAATTAATTTTGTATCGTGGCAAAGCACTAAAAAACTAATATAAAATTATAGAAATTGTTGTCATGTCTATTTGCCGGATGGCCTTATGTTAGACATGTAAAGTGCCTGCAGCCGTCTCTTAGATTGTTTTATGATTTTTCTTGACCGATCTGCTTTGTGTAAGTAAGTATAATTGGGTCAATCAACTTTTCTTTGTCTTTTCGTGTCCCAAGTGTTCAAAAGCAATTTTCAGGAAAAAATGACTTAATTCAATATATTTTATGAAATAAACTTATACTTAGATCATTAAGAAATATGAAAATATTTTTTTGATAAACATTTTAATTCAATTTTTCGTTTTTGGCTAGGTGACCCAGGGGACAATTTTGGGCTCCCATACAAAAATCTGCTGTCCCCACGGCAAGTTTCTCTCTAATTTTTAGGTCTGGTGTGAAAAAACTGTATGACAGCAGATAAATCTTATATGGCAACCCAATCAACAAAGCCCATAGTTTCACGTGTTTAAAGAGACGTCCGAAAAGTTTAACGATTTTTTAGGTATTTTGACTTTTGAAATTGTGTCCCTCGGAGTGCAGTTATTTTGTTGTCCCCTGACTTACTTATCTTATATTTAGTATTATGTTTTAAAATGGCACAACTAAAGCTTGCACCTATCAGAAAACGGTCTAGGTCTCACGTGACCATGTCCGTTATTCTCGCGACTGATAATTTACTCGGCAAGTTCATCCGCCGTCAGAGGTGACGCCAAGTGTACGTTTACTGTTCCGCTGGCAACCACGCATTTTCCCAAGTATTTTTTTTACTTTTCGTACTATGAACTAAAATGCAATAAGCAATATGATCTAATATCACGTGAGAATATGAATGAAGGTGAATTGGTGGTTAATGACGTGTTTATATTTTTTCAAAGGCTAAATGTCTTTGGAGTTACTGGTCCCCTTCCTCACTATTTAGGTGACTCAAGAGACAAATAGAGGTAACACCAGAGACAAAACGCGGTTATTGTATCAATAAAGTGTATTTAATCATACAATAATTAGTTTTTGCTGTAATAACTTGTAATTTAATATTGTTTTAACAACATAAAGCCTTATTATAGTGGTTTTTCTTATCCCATCTTGCCGTCTCATTAAGTAAAGTTCAACACATAACTTTCCTAAAAGCTGATGGATGTACAGTGTTTTACTATTATTTCTCCAAATAATAAAGTCTGAAATATTATACCCATACCTGTTACAATAATACTTAGTAATTTTAGCCAATTTTTGATTATACTCAGTATAAATGTAATCTGTTACTCAGAGAAATTATATCATACACGCATGCCAAAACACAAAGACGCTGTAAGAGAAAACTTACAAAAAGATCCATTGCTAATAATAAACCTTCCCATAGTTTTCTATAGAGACCAGTTGCAAGCAGTTAAGTTGCAAGTCGTCTTCCCATCTCACCGGTGAACTCTACTCTTTTGATAAAAGATCTTCAATCTAGAACTTTCGTTCTCGAAGTTATTCCCACTTAGTTGGATCATTATTTTGTCCCACCTAGACTCGACGAAGCAATTGTCACTCAATTCAAGAGTTGGTTTCCTTAGCTGTACGCATCAGAAATGTAGATCGATAACATCTGGTGCTTAAAACTGTTATGACTATGACATTAGGGTGGAAACCATGTTCACGTCTTGTGTTCAGATACTGAAAAGGGGCCGGATTGGCTTCGAAATTCATTAAACTGCTTAAGCAGCTTATGCTGACTAAGTTCAGCATCCCCCAACTCTTGTGGCTCGGTTCCGAATCCACACAGTCAGTTGGTATTTGGGAGATCCAAAGTCCTCAAAATAATAATGTAGTCCATGCAATATCAAACCTGAGTTTAAAGAGTTGAGGAAGTTGCTTTGGAATGAAGTATTGCTGACGTTGGAGATAATTTCAAGTTTTTAGCTGATGTTTAGGATATGGATTTGATTAACTGTCTGAAGTTGAGATTGGATTTCAGCCGGAAGGTCATCCAATCTCAACTTCAAAGAAGCAGAAGGTATTCAGTCACTGAGACAGATACTCAGGTGATCAGGCACAGAGAAATTTCCTTTAAATCCCTTTTAAGGGATAGAGGTGTTATATTTCAGCCCAGATTCGGGAGGACGAGCTGTTTTAAGGCAATTACAAGACACAAAACCCCAAAAGCTTTATGCCCTACCTGTTTTTCCGAAATAATTAAGAGCCTCTTAGATAGTTGCCAGTTGCATTATATGAATAGCTTGAGCGAGAATGATCTCTTGATTCAATAATATTATTCAGGCTTATCCTCTACTGAGGTTAGCCCAAATTGAAGTAGAGAAATGACAAAACGTACTGCTTAACCTTGAAATAAGATGATACGGTTGTGATTTCTGTCTTTTCTTACAAAGAAAGGCATATACATTTGTTATGCTTGTAAAACTTTTTGATAAAATTATTGTTTATTTGCATATTATTGTCTCTTGGGTTACATATTGTCTCCTGACAAACCATATTGTCCCCCTGTTTTTGCTCAGATTTCTGTGTTTTATTTCACTGACAAGTATTGTACCACGAAAAATATTATGTAGAACTTTAAAGGTTTATGAGATAAGTTAGCCCAAGAAGTATTTTTATTATGTGACTGTTTTCTAAAGAATTATAAGAACTTTTAGGATTGGTTTTTGGATTAGTGACTCAAGAGACATAGTTTTCAGGTATATAAAAAAAGTCTTAATAGTTAATAAATATGTGGTAACTGATTTAGAATGTTATTAAATAGATCTTGCTAAGACAGTTATTTATGTACCGATTTTTCGTTATTTTATTGGTCAAAATAACGGTCACCCAGGGGACTGATTTTTAGGTCCTTAGCTGGACTGAGATAATTTACTCGTAAATCACACATCAAAATTCGTGCCCTTTCTTGGAATATGATTGATTAATAATTGAGGAACACGGATCTTTTGTAAAAATCATGATCCCCTTAACTTTTTTATTTCTCTCAACTTTTCACGTTGGGACAAAGAAAAGTTGATTCACCCAATTAAAGCTCATTTGTTTGACCAACATAACCGACAGATTTTCTATGCTGCCATTATTCTCGTTCCTTATATCTAGGTTAGTATTAGCAGTTATTGTTTTAAGGCTATTTCAATTGCTTTAAAATAAAATGATACTTTGTAAATATTGAGATTGACCAAGTAGTAGTGGTGCGCTACTAAGTTAACATTTGAGAAATGCAAACAGTGTTGTTACAGACTGTAAATAAAAATATAAAACAACATTTGGATGATATTTTATTTATGCTTTTTGTGGCGAACTTCTTGCCACATTTTTATTATTTAATTTCGATATGTTTTTAATTGATTTTTTATTGTCTTTGGTCTAATGACGTCGTCTTGGCTTAGCGGTCTACGCGTGTGAAAGTAATTTATTAAACTAACGTCATTTTCCCTTTTTTATGCCTATCATTCCATTTTTCTTAATTTTTCTTTCTTTCTTTCAAAACGCTATCTTTGTTGTTGGCTACTTTTAATATTGATTTAAACGACCTTGTTTTATAGAGTTTCACTTTGTGGACATCGTTATTTATTCTCAGTTCAATAGAAGGAAATCCTGTTTTTCTAAAAAGATACCACTCGGTTTAAATCAGGGACTATGGTACGTTGTACTATCATATCTTCTGTGACTAACCGACCAACTAGAAACATATACTCTATAATTGAAATTATTTTTTAATTGGTCGTATAATATTTTAGTACGGTCCTAGTAAACCAAGTACAATGTTTTTTTTATAAGAGGGCTAAGTTGAAATCCCAGTTCCGTTCCCGGAACTCTTCATTTTTTGAGCATGTCAATGTTCTGATTTCAGCACAATGTAAGATATGGATAAGATAGTCCAGATAATGGGCGAAGAAGGGCGTTTTTTGAGCGTACGTAGCATGGTTTTTAAAATATCTACGAGAAAATGACGACTTTGTCGTCCCTTACCTCCTCCGCCTCAACTCATAGGCGTTAGGATTTTAGCATTTTGACCATCTTAGCACTGCCAAGAAGTTTTAGAAGACATCTCTTACGACGTCACTGATTCACTCTACACTAACATACAGACAGGGCACTACACTATAAGGACCATAGAATTATTATAGGAATATTAATTTTATGATAAGGACAGATACTAAGGCGCACTCGCGCACGTCAGGATTAGCTTAGTTCTAGATTATATAAGCACAGTTCTTTTTAACATCAAATGAACAAACACACACAGCATGATTTAATCCAGAACTAATAAAGCTCATCCAGACATGCACATGTTGGGCTATCGTTGGCCTAAGAAACTTCCTATATCCTACCCAAACAGGATCCTCCACGGCGAATATCAAAAATATGTAAACAAATCTGCCCAACTAATGCTAATAATAGTAATTTTTCAGGTACTAGTTATTTATAATAATAATACGGAACAGAACGGCTGCTATCGTGTTATTGTCTGCTGTTAAAAAACCATTTTTTTATTTATTTCATTTAAATCTTTATTGCATTGAATGCTAAAAGCATTCCCTCTCAGTCATACATACCTTTAGCTCTTCTTCTTCAATTTAAGAACCGCGCTCTTGTCGGTGGAGTAATCTCCATTCTTTTCTCCTGCCAGCTTTTATCTTGACTTCCTGATACATTAATTTTCTCCTTCACTTTGTCGAAATAGCTTATCCTAGGCCGTTCTCTTCCCCTCTTCCCTTCTATTTGTCCTTTTATGATATTCTAAAAAACCGGTTAAGTGCGTGTCGGACCCGCGCACTGAGGGTTCCGTGCCACCCTTAACAAAAACATCACAATATATTGCGACAGCAAAAATAACTTTGTTTTTCATAGTGTTTGTATGAAAGACAAAGTTATATTTGCGGTTGATAAAAATGTGCAATATCTCAAAAACTACTGGTTCGATCTCATAGTTTCAGAATAAAGTGGCTGTGACATACGGACGGACAGACAGACAGGACAGACAGACAGACAGACAGACAGACAGACAGACAGACAGACAGACAGACTTGACGAAACTATAAGGGTTCCGTTTTTTGCCATTCGGCTACGGAACCCTAAAAATCGGTCATGTCGTACCTTTAGCTCATCCAGAAAGATTTTTATGGCACTACTGCTTATATTCTTACCTCACAATTTCAAGAAAAGCCATGACCAAGGCGTTGTAAAAAGTTACTATTGCTTCTTTATCAATTGTACGCACTCACAAATGATCGCACATACAATACCAAGGCGTCCCTAACAATGGCAATTCATAAGCAAGGGTCATCGATATGAATTGCCTTACAGCGTTAACTATGCCACCCGTGGGAAATCTGTTGGCTTTAACTTCGTTCTTTATCTATTGTACGCAAATGGCAAATGTTATACGTTCGGAGCTCATACGTAGGCCTTTTCCTGCCCAAAATTGTCTGTAAGGCGTTCTGCCATGCGCAGGCGTCACTTGTTTCGCGGAGCGCGGCAAATGTAAACGCGGCCTCCGGTGCGCACGCGGTTCGCGGGAAATTGTGTTTACGTGATACTGCAAAAAGTTTATCGCCGATCCAAGGATTTTATTGACTTTGTAACTTACATGAAAGTGAAGATCGAACACAATGGAGCTTTGGACGCTAGTTTTGTGCGGTAAGTTGATAGAAACTGATAAGTTTACACTTATTAAAAAACCTACCAAAATGATAACTTAGTTGAAAAATCTCTACCAGTGTGTCAAGTTAGTACTATAATGCGAATAAAATAAAATAAATCGTTTATTTGCTCAAAACATGGTATAAAATTGATACGAAAATGGTATATAAAACAAGGTATACTACTTTCATCAAGTAGGTAATTTAATTAGGTACCTGTTAACTTAATTGTGTATATTATCTATTGTTTTTACTTTAAAGGTGGTAGGGAACCATTCGCTTTATTGAATGAACAACCTTTTAAGGTAAACGCGTCAAAGATTACTGAAAATGAGCGCATTCTCAATGTCAATGTCGTGTTACAAAAACTACTGTGCTGGCGGTAAGTAATTGGAGTTGTTATCGTGTTCTGCTGTTGGTTAATACCTCTACTTAATTGTAGAGTCGGGTGCGCGCCGACGTAAATGCAGCCTGCGCAGAAATGTCATACGGCAATCACAAAGTAAAACCTTGTGGATAAATGGCGGCTTACGAACGGACTGGCAAAAAAACGCTGCATTAATGACAGTGTGTTTAGCTAAGAATTTTTTATTTAGGGGTGTAAAAGCTATGTAGCGCACAAAATGTTTTCTTTATCCAAAGGATGTCCGAGGCTATACCAAATCGCCAGATATTTTAGTAGAAACTAAAGATTAAGCACTAGCTAAGCCCATGTGGAAAAGATAATTCAGGTAGGTAATAGTTGTTTTTGCTCGTAATATATATTATGTGTGTACAGTGTACGTAGGTACTACCAATTACCAGATTATTACGAAAGTATGTAGTCCAATTAATATGTTAGGTTCATCGCATTAATGAATCTTTGTAGTCTATCTGCAATTTACGGATAGTTACACAAGCATAAATTCCTTCTGTTACTAGTTTACTCAGTCCATTCTAGGTTTCTTCATAATTAAGTTTTACCTTGTGATTATTATTAAGTTAATTGATTATTAAATTCAATTAGCATAAAATGTATAAAGAAACTTAAAAGGAACTAAGCAGTTTAATTTGAATTTTGTTTCTGTTATTTGTATTATCTTAAAACCACGACACATTTAGCTTATGTAGATCTCACGTTTTGTGGTTTCGTGGATGTAAAATAAAACAATGCATTATAAATGTAATGTTAAAAACCCACGAAACCACGACCTCACTCACATGTTTGTATCATGGCCTGCTAAAATATATGGGCATTGTTTATAGGTCACCTTAATAAATGTTGCATTCTTTGTTTGACGAAATCACATTTATCTTAACATCACGCCTTTTTACGACGCCATAAAATGTTATCTAGGCCTAAACGAGAAGCGCGACAACTTATTTTTTTAAAATAATATATGAAATATCGTTTATAAGCACCACACTGAATTTTAAATCCAAATAGGATCGATTTTAGACACTTGTGTAGATGTACCAAACCACTTTTTTTGTAAAACAGTCTACCTACTGCAAAAAAAAACTACGACATTTATACGTTCTTCTATAGCCTTAAAGATGAAGTAGCATACATTTTAACATATTTGCCCTTCGTATTGTATCATCGAAAACATCGGTAAAAGTAAGAGTATTGCCTTGACTTTTTCCGGTTGAGGATAGCAAGCGGACGGACAGACTGATCGACGTCTCCAAGGCACGGAAACGTTTTTCCTTTGTTCGCTCTCTCTGTCCAGCCGTCTCTCTCATTTCCGTAATTAAAACATGAGAAGTAGATTATTTTAGAAACTGCATCTATAGGTTGTGTTGTTGTATGGATAGTAAAAGCCCAGAAAGAAAGGAAACACATAAGTTGTAAAATTACGAGTATATAGCATCTTTACCAATTATTATTCGTTTTATATTTGGGTCTTAACTTAAGACAATGTGTTATAAGCAATAATTAAAAAAAGAAGTAGCACAAAAAGTATAAGCGATGTAGGTAAATGTAATTTATTACATGTGAATTTATTTCCGCGTAATATAACGCATAATATTTATATTTATTAAATCACTACTAAATCAGAATTAATATTTATTAACTTTCTACTTATGACTTGGCTGCGCACTTACACCTATTTATTGCTAAAATATTCTGTGAATAATGAATTAGCTACTTTTGGCAGTATATAAACGGTTACGTGTGTTCATCTCAAGAGCTTTCTTTCTTTGCCCTTGATATAGTGCGCCGTCATTTTGCATGTTGTAACGCTTTGCTGGCCAGTGAATATACGAATGTTATATACCATTCCCAAATATTCAGTAGGTAATAATAATACATGGATAATGCGTAAAAATTAAAATAATTACAGGTCTTTTCAAGCACTAGCTACTGTTTATTAATGGTGTCGCATATTGTGCAAACTTTGCAAACTGGACAAACGAAGTCCAATTAACACCGGGCTTAATTAACATGGTAACTAAATGTTATCTATCTCTATGCATTGTTTATTTTAATTCAACTGCAAGATAGCATTAACAAAGTGTAAACTGGGTAAGCCTGTATTTTTTTAGAATTCCTCCTTCTTCAACTTCCTTTGCCATTACTGTTTACATCAAACTATTTCGCGAAAAAAATACGAACAAACGTAAAATCGGCACGGTTTCACGCGTTAAATACTAGTATCCACCTAATCGCCGTGGGTTATGTCATATTTTTGAACCGGTAGCGATGCTAGATGTTCGCCGGCCGCGCATCACGCATGCCGCATGCTTTTGCCGCTTGCGTCGCAATCAGCATTACGCTGAGGAAATAATCTAGATCGCCCGTAAGCCGTTAACAACTATTATGGAAAGTGCTAACGCGTCAACAATACAAGTATTTCGCCATACTTGGCCGCGAGATAATAGTACAATCACAATTTATTGGATACTTGATAACTGTTCGTATTCCGAAATACGAGTGTATGGTCTTGCAGCGCACATATTCGCATTATACAGAAAATAGAAAACAGCATTAAAAGCAATAAACTTTACTTCCTGCAATTACGTGGGTGAGAATATAAATCACAATTAATTAAAATAGCTAACCATTCATAAAGAAACAAACGCATAGTGATATGTGTATTCGGTCCCTTCTATCTATCGTATGTACCTTATTTGATTGTTAACGTTTGATATTATCAAGCATTAATTGCATGCCGATTCCGAGATTGTTCCTTGAGAAAACTTATAACCGGATATCGGTTACAAAACTCGAAAGCGTACATGACTGAATTAGCCTTTGTGTAATAAATTATTTTTGATCCCCGGAACATGGTGTTCGGACATTGGCGCCGTCATGAATATAACAGTATCCGTTCGGATCTTGCGTAAATAACCGGATTATCAAAAAGAGCTTCCGTGAGAGTCTTATTTTCGACACCACCAAGAGGCGTGACTCACACGGGATTGGGAATAAACATAATTAATGGTGATACGGAGCTGAAATACTTAGCAGTCACGAAATCTATTGAAACGTGCACAATTTCCATCGAGATCTAAGATATTGGAAGCAAAACAATGCATAAATCCGCAACACTACGGTTGTAATAAATATAGATAGCCGGAGTAGCCATGTAAAAGACATCAACGACTTACAAAGAAACGATGTAATACATTTTGTGTAGGGAATGAGATCCTCTGAGTTTTGCACTGCGTATGCATACCTCTCATCGGATCTTTGGATGAATACTTGATAAATATCGTATTAATAATTACTTAATAAGCAAAAGTAGGTATAGGTAAACCGCGAAACTGAGACGTCTCTGACGTCACTTTTGTTGTATTTTTCTCCCAAATAATGTACTCCATATTATTATTATGAATTAAATGTTCTTCTTCAAGGTAAAAGAAATATCATTTAATTCATAGCAATGATCAGGAGTACATTAATTGGGAGGGAAATTAAAATAAAGGCGACAAAAGTGACGTCAGAAACGTCTCAGTTTTGCGGTCGACCATAACAAACATAATTTTATGCATTAGCAACCATTAGTTATACTTAAATGTTTTATTAAAACAGTATACATAAGCATTGGTTATTCAACAGCGGGTCGCTATTACCAAGACCGAGCACCAACACTACTAATAAGTGACTCTATTTGGAGCTGATACTCGATACTATAATTTTGCATAAGTCATTGTTGAACGCTTCCGCGTTTCGGCCAATAGTTTCGTAATACTTTGATTTAGTTGCAGTTCGGTTTAGACGTTACTATGTATAAACTGGTTCAAGAAGTGACCGATCGTCCGTGGACTTGCGCATCCTGTTTGAGTGATCTAGCTTGTTTGTTAACTAATCGACGCTATGTTGACTACTGCAATTAAACGTCAATTTATCTGTTCACACGGTACACGTAATCGCATCTTTTACTACAAGATGTTGTTCTAAATGCCTTTGAGCCCTAATTATATCAACCTAAAATCAGATCAGGGCCCCTATTTTTGAAACACTCGCTTGGATATGGAGTGATTTTCGTTCGAAAACACATAAAAAATCAACGGAAATCACTCGAAATCTAGACGTGAGTACTCACAAAATTGAGCAATGATTTTTCAAATCCTTTTTGTGTAGACTACAACTGGTTTTCATTCCAAAATTCGACTTTAATCATTGAATATCACACGCCATCTTGACGCGAGTGATTCAAAAATAGGGCTCTAGTAGGTTCGGTCTATTGATTGGAAATGATATCTCATTACGCAGTCCCAAAGTGCATTAGTAATTAAGCCAATCTCCTATATCGGTTTCGCCTGCAGGGTTTTGCCTATTTGGTCAGCATTAACATTAGATTGCAGTTGCGAATAGGCGTTGCACCGCGTTACCACATCCACGGTTCGACCCTCAGACGTAAATTATGCACCATGTTAAAGCTTGATTTTCACATAATCGGATCACTGTTCGTCTATTAGGTTATCCGTGAGATAAAAGTATAAAATTAGGGGTATTAAAATTGTTTTTTTAATTCAATTTAATTCATGATCTAAGTAAGTACTCAAAGATTACATAAACTTAATTAACAGTTTACATCGGAGTTTAAATACACACGTACTAACGTAAGTAGGAGCTTGTAAGAAATAATTTAATCAATCAGTATTACACACATACTCGTAAAGGTAATAGTATGACTTGATTTTATAAAACTGATAGATAACCCAAATGTATAATGAAATTAAGTATATTTTTATATTACATTAAATTGTATAAAGAAGAGCGATAGGTACGATCGGGCCCATTTCCTGTAGGAATAACAGTTCTGTCTGAGTGTGAGTAGGTAGCTGTATCTTTAAATTATGAAATGGCCAAGCATCTCTGAATAACTCATCGCTATCTAGCGTAAACTTGCATCATCACAAGTGAAAGTGCATTATCCGATAATCGCAGTATTTTGCATCGCGAAAAGAACTTTCGTAAACAAAACTGACATTGAACTACAGGCACGCGAATCAAATTGTAACATAGTAATTAGCTAAGTTAATGAGTGTGCCAGAATGTGTTAACTGGTGTGGAATGCGTTTCAATTCACGAGATTGTTGGGCCATCGGTTCGCACGCGACGCGGGACGTGGTCAAATGTCAGAGCCGACGCAGCGTGACACATGATTTGCGTGCGATATAGCCCTTATCAGTGGGACCTTAGAAAAACGTGGGCACTTTATATTCACGGTGCGTTAATGTTTGTCATGCCTTTGTTCTAGTTGTTTACTCTTTTACGTAACGGTGAACATCCTCTAATCAAGTGTGAAGTCTGTAGTTTTAAACTTCAGTAAAATAATGATTAAAGATTTCGGAGAGTTCTTATACTTCGTAAAGATGAGTAGAAGATAGCTAACGGTTATCTACTCGTATACTGAACGTAATCGTACATGAATATTAACGCAAAATATTATCTAATCATGGGCTAAGACAAGACGTACTCGTAACTTAATCATTCACAGCTGCATAACAATGAAGGATATCATAAAATTTTTGTTGACTCATTCTTCAAAGATTGGCAAATGAGCCATTGTTTCTTCGGTACGGAAGGTAAATTGCTTTGGCCCTTTCACTTTAGGGGTCTGAATTGAACTTTTTACGCAGCGCCAAGTCATAACTGGAGCGCATGGGAGATCTGCAGCGTGGCAGTCAGTAACCTGGCATCCGTTGGAAAATGGTCGTATTATGCAGCGGGACTCAATATACCAGTTTTACAGGTCGTAATTTCTAAATTTCTACGTAAGTTTAGATCTTGGTCGTTACGAAATATATTATTTATAATAGTTATTAATTAATATATATTATACCTTCATCATTTAGGCACTATAAGGTCTGTTTATATAAGCAAATTTAATCATATGTCTGTTTCTGTAAATGACTGTTTGATGCCAAAATAAACGAAAAAAGAAAAAAAAGTTTTTTATGCAGTCTTCACTCTCTTCATAGAGGTTTAAACAAACTGCATGTATGCATATCTAATACGTCTTTTAAATATAGCAAATGATGTGTCAATTCTACATATAATTCAGTTTTTTAGAAAGGAAAATAAAGTAGAAGTAGCAAACGTGAATGACGAAATGCGATTTCTAGCAGCCGGCATTATGCACAGCGCTGATGTTAAAAATGCATGCCTGAATATGGAATGCACTCAGAAAAGCAGAAAAAACTTAGCGCATTATATTGACACACTTAATAAAATTTCAATCGTGATTGATGACTTATCGCCAGGCCTACCTATCTTATTCGCGCTTGCTGTAGATAAAACTATTGCATTCATCACACAATAAAACATGTTATATACAACATTGAAAAATTGGCAATTCACACTTTTTTCACAGTAACTAGTTTTAAGTTATTTATTGAATAAGAGTTAATGTAAATATTTAGAAAACTAACGCAATTTACGCACCTAAATATTTTATTTGTGGTTTGAACTGACAATGGCATATCAATAAAACAACAGTCGTGACTGTATTCAATAACTAACGGTAGGTATCAACGCTGATGTAAAAGCATACCTACAACTTAGTGAGAATGTGGATTCATCGACAAAAAGTAATTTAATTAAAATCGTCGTTTGCGTTAATCTTATCCGTCATATAAAAGAGGTTGAGTGAGTTTTCGAGCCTTGCTGGCCCACTTATAAAGTTGCAACAGTCTCTGCGACGGTTGCTCGCCTCCTAACACTAACCCTCGAGATAGTACCTGTTGGGCACATAAATTAGATCCGTATCGTTTACGGATACATTCAGAGCGGAGCAACTATAATAGCTGTTTAAATATTTAAAGTAAACTTTAGATCACACTGGTAATCAACGGCACTTTTAACAAGGATGAAAAGTTTAAACTAATAGAAGTCGCAAGCAATCATCAGGAAGCTAATCCGTTATATCAGAAACACATAATACTTATTATAATTTCAAAAACTAGTTCGATAAGTTCAATATATTGATTGACCTTTCCGACTGGTTGACCTGCAGTTTTGTTTTTGGAAAAAGCTTTATCTGATTCAGTTTGCAGTCCAAACGCAAACATAATTTTGGAATCGGAATATTGACGCGCGTGATTGAGTGGTGAGAGCTCCTGCACCACAGAATATATAATAGAGATAATACAGATAACAGAACATCGTGTTTTTAAATTGAGCGTGAAAAGGCTAATCGTCTTGAGGACTTGAAGCAATGAAAAAGTTGGAGTATAAATTTGTATTCTCCAACTTTTTCATTGCTTGTATTTTTTATTGCATGTATTTACGGGCATTAGGTAAATGCTGGATATTAATTTAAATTCCATCAAGTCATTACATTACCTAATCGACCTACGTGTTGTATATGGTTGACAAACTAACACACAAATGCTAAACATCACTGTAATGTTTTCTGATTTCCACTCTTCCACTTGACTTCTTTTTTACATGGCCATACGAAGTGGTGTTAGGACTTTCGCAATCATGTGAACAATTATAGTACTTAGATTTTGAAGGTTGTGCCTAAATTAACATACTATAAATGGGAGAGTTGTAATTCATATCGCCGTCCATTCAAATAATAGAAAAGTTTCACCACAAGTTCGACAACAATGGACCGTGGGGTATTAGGAAACAGTAGAGGCACACGTTGTTGGACCCTACAGCTATCAATTAAATGCCTTAAGTGTTATGCACATAAGAGGTCATTTGGGCACTTTGCGAAAACAGGAGGTCTGTTTTCTCAACAGTGTGCGCTCTCGTTTTGCATTCTCATGGAAATGGTGCCTAACTGCCACTTACGGAGTCGTTTAACAGATCAGTATCAGCGCGTTGTGGCCCTTAAGGGACATTAAAGATTGATCAAATCTAAACTGCAATAGTCCGCATAACGCGATTTTTTTTAAACAGACAAACAATATTGTAAAACTGCGTAACCGTGTTTATTGCAGTGCTAGAGAAGAAGCACTTACAAATTAAAGTAAATAAAAGTTACGGAAAGAAGCGTCAGTTATTGAGCACCTTGATCTAGATAACTGTTACGTTACCGATCGAGTACGGAGAAGGTTGTTTTTGTGATTGCAGAAGTGTTTAGCATGGACGTATTGGATTCTCATATCGCTACAATTTGCATATTGGATGGTGTAACAGTAATTTGTATGTATCATTTGGAATAAATTAGGCTTGTGTTTCGCGGAAGCAGAACATCAGTGTGAACTTTCGTGAAGACGGACGTAACAGTGGTAGGTTGATAAAATGATGTGACAGTTTATCTTGTCGTTAGCGCTCGACAATAAACTCGAGTTTGCTGTCCGGTCGTGCTTAGGCGCAATCTCAGCTAATCGGCAAACATGGCGTTGTTTATGTAATAGTTTGGTGACGGCCAGCCGGCCCGCGGTCATCGCGGGTTCGCTTTCACTGTAATAGCTGACTTTCTCGAACTTTGGGTGCATCCACGTGAGTGGGAGGGTGTCGACAACCGCCGCCTCACTGGCCACTGCCTCATTATCGCTTCTTATTTCCTTATTGCTGGCCGACTGCTGGCTGGGTACACGCCACACATGTTAGACACATTAGTTCGTTCATATCACAAACAAACTTTGATAGTAACGCGATAGTACATAGTGTGACTTGATATTTGGTTTTGTAACGAAATGATGTAGCAGGTACATTAATAGGCGATTAATTAATAGGCGATATTGACTGTGGTTTTGAATGTCAGATAGGTCAGGTCGAATTGATGCCCTTTTAAATACAATAAAGTAGACAAATTAGACAAAGGAACTAATCACCAAAGCTTTTTCTTGTCTATAATAGACTATCTAGTGTAATTGCAAACGCATTATGAGAGCAGTTTTAAATGCTATATTGTCTTGGTCGTGCACGATGACTTCCATTACCATATGATGAATGTATGTAAGTTACGTAGTATTATTTGTAGTTTCTAGTGTAGATTAGGTTTCCTTGTGAAGAGAAGGTACCTTAGATTGTTACAAGTAAGTTCTGCAATCTGAAAAAAAAATGGTTGAAAACCTCAAGGGCAATATAATTATTTAACGCAACAAATGAAACCTTCTCTTGGGAACCAGAAGGTAATTAAATTGCTAATCATTATTACATAAAGCTCTCGATAGAAATTTAAAAGTCTACTCATAAATTTATATTGGCTGCAGTCAATACTGTTTAACTAACTTAAGTGACACGCCTCTTCCTCGGCGGATGTTCTGCATCCGAAATGAGATAATTGTCGCTGTTTGTTGGTAGACATAATAACTGACATCATCCGTGAGTGCCTGGTTTCAAAATTTACGATGTAGCATCCGACGTATGATACGTATCTGTAGCGTAAAGAATCATGCCAGGGGTGAACCTACATTCCTGCAGGGAGCAGCGAACAAAATAAGTACTATCTGTCCATCCAATGTAAGAAATTAAAATGTCACTTTATGGACGAATCAAAGTCACTTCACAAGCGGTTTGGGTGCACATGGCGCGATTGATAATTGACAGTTGTAATTATTTACTAATCTTAACTGTGGCATACCTACATATCGTGTTGGCGTCACTCTGCTTTTCTTCTACATCTACTCAGTGGTGATGGTATGGATGATAAAGTTGTCCGCGCTAACTTACGCAAATTAAGATACCGCGATAGCGTTGACATGACTAATGATTTACATTAAAGTTAGAGCAAGGTGTGTCTGTTGAAATCACAAATTATTACTTAAGTAATATTCATTTACTTGAACTGCATAAAATCAAACTTTTATTTAAAAATATATATCAGCCCTGTTAAATCAGCAGTAGTATGTACCCAATAACCTGTTCATATAGAATTGTCTTGCTAGGAATTGATGTTAAGATGTAACACTAACTAAACTTTCGAGTACATCAATCATTCGAAAGGTTATTCTACATTGAAATTAATTTACGCTCACAAAAAAACAATTTGAGATTTGACTTCTTCAATTAACTAAGTTCCTATGCAATTTATGATGAATAGTAAAGTAAAGTAAAGATAATAATATTTACCTACTATCCAAAGTGTTTCAATCTCAGATTATTATAGGTTCTGGGGCCCTATTTTTGAATCACTCGTGTCAATATTACGAGTGATTTTCGTTGAATTTCAATTCATCTTCGAACGAAAATCACTTACTTACTATCTTGAAGCGACTGATTCAAAAATAGAGCTCGAGTTATTTTCTTAATAGATTAACCAAATGATCTAATACCATAGGGTCAGGGTATCATACCTTAACTAACAAGAGATGCTTGTCATATTAATCGTGGTAATAATTACCACATCCAAGGGATTTGCAGAAATTAACCGTTGCAAGATGAAATGAGCAATATCTAATACGAGTAATAAAATAAATCTTTTCAATCTATGATTCTATGAATCTGACTCCGTGTTACATGGAAAGAAGTTGTCAGAACTAGATGTAGAGATACCACGCATCTTTACAGCAGTTATTCGTACAGTGTAATTAACTGTGATGTCAACTGATGTCCCACAATGGGCCGTGCGCATTGTGCGTCCGTCACGGCTGCGCGGGCGCCGCTGTGCCTTCAAGTGACACGCGCGCATTGCGTAACGCTCACCAAAGTTATGCAGGCACAACAAAAAGAAATAATTATATTTTAACTGTCTCTGATATTGACGTACAATGTTCAATTTATGCAAGACATCGAATTTGATCAAGGGAAACTGACTGTTGATTTTGGAACTTTATGCGCCGGTGTATACGAAGGCATTTGACTAACTATTAATATGAAAACACTTAGTACATGTATTCGACAGGAATAGGAGTCTAACCTTGGGTATTCAGTTTGCGATTACTCATTAAAATTTTAAGAATACTCGTAGCCTGAAATGCATTTTTCATGCCCAAGGTTGTAACGATTACGTAAAATTAATTAGTGAAGATATTTTTTGTTTCGTTGATTAATTACCCAATAAATTTGCAGTTTATTAAAGTGCAACCGCTTACCTAAAGTATTAGGTGCCAAATGTGCAATAAATAGTAACTATATACGAGTAGGTATTAGTCAAAAATCTTTAAAAACGAAATCAAATAACGACATAAACTTTTGTTACATATATTCACTTGACTGGCCACTAACATTACCTATTTTTACTCTGCATCTGGCATGGATATGTTCAATATCACATATAATGAAAGTTATATGATATTATTATATTTTGTAGCATGTCCTTGCATAAAGAATGATTGGAAACAGCAAAAAACGCAACTCGAACAAACAAGTGACGGCGCGCTGTCTGAATTATTTTTGTAAAATAATAATCCACAGACCTTGGCCGTAGTAGGTATAATAATCTAGTATCTCCAATTCCGCCATTCACAAGACAAAAATCACACTCTCTAAATACCGGTTGATTTTTAAATCTTGTCGGTTATATCGCTTGATGTCTGCGGTTTATCTCGCAGTGTCGTGTCGAGGTCAATACGATATTGGCATTGGGGAACGTATTGTTTTATTTTGACGCTAAAAAGTAATATCCTGGCAATTATTGGCCACTAAGTATCTATTCGTTATCGATTAGCTCAACCTGTCGCTAAATAGTTTATTGCGCTGCAGATGTAGTCAATTGCACTGAGATGAGAATCGTGAATTACATACACAGAGGGTATTGAAATCTTGAATTTCTGTTACTACCCGAATCTTAAAACCCCGACAACAGTTGGTAGAACTTTTAAAAGACAGATGTTATGATGAATGCCACCCTTTTTAAATTTCGTTTTTAACTTCCCAGATGAATCAATTTCCAGGTGCACTAAAATCAGTTATCTTTAGGCAAATGAAAATGGATTAGAAAAAAAACATAAGTAAATTTTTGATACCTATGTACAGTTATGAAACAAGTGTCATGATATAGGTACCTTTAATATCCCCTAAAATGTCAGGATCCGATCTATTAGAATTAGATTAATTTCTGATTAAGCTAAGCGTATAATTGAAGCCTAATGCCGGTAATCGTTTCTTACGATCGCGCTGGGCAGTTTGTAGATCAATTGAACTTTGTTGTTAGAGCAATTACTCTGCAGTCAACAGGCACGACTCTTGCTTTGGCAACAATTATTAAATGCTTTGCTATTGTAGGCAGGGGTAAGACAACGTGAGTCAGGCTAGCGCGGAATTAAAGGGCAATGCCAACGTCATGTCTATTGGTTATTTATCTAGGGAGGAGTGCGACCTTTTTGGGTAAAGCATTGAGTGCCTACGTTAAAGGTCTTACCGTCATGCATATTATACTGGTACCTAATCTAGTTATTTGATAACTTAACGATGGTAAAAAGCATCAATCCATTACTATACCGCGGTCAGAAATTAAGGACAATAGACAATCAAATGTTATCGCAGACCATGTGGAGTGGTTAGGGCTTGATAGTTTTAAAAGAATCATTTACACCGTACATATTTTTCTTTCAGCACTTTCCACGTAGCTTAGCATATTCAAGCAGATCTCTACTAACGAAACGAACAGATTAGCCTTGAGAATTAGTAAGCTCAAGTGGCAATGGGCAGGGCACATAGCGCGAAGAACTGATGGCCGTCGGGACAGAAAAGTTCCAGAATGGAGACCCTTTGACCAAAGACGCAGCGTCGGACGTCCACCAACGAGATGGACGGACGGCCTTGTAAAGATCGCAGGATCAAACTGGATGCAGACCGCTTGTGGTCGGTCGCTGTGGAAAGCCGTGGGAGAGGCTTGTTCAGCAGTGGACGTCCTTTGGCTGATAATGATGATGATGACAACAAGCAGAAAGAAGCCTTATGGCGTAGATAATTTAACATCGCTAACGAAACGTTATCGTATAGCCTAAAATATTATTTTCTTTAAGTGTTTAAGAGACTTTTATAGAATTAAAAAATCTGAACTCAGAAGTGGTAGTTTTAGTATTTCTAGTAGAAGTTATTATTTTCAATTCTCAAACGATATAAAGCATAGCTAAGCCTACAGGCTGTGCTAATTACCGTGTCTTACAATGCACGTGGAACGCAATCGTGGATCATTGTGGTCTTGCCAGGATGCGGATCTCGGCCCCTCACTTCTCCAAGGTTCGTTCGACACACGAGCGATCCAGCCTTTCTAAAATACTTAATTTCGTTCAGTGGTCCAGTTAGCTAACATTTGCATGCGGCAGTGCAGCTGCATGTAATTTATATGTACGCAGATTAGACTGCCGATCGCACAATGCGTAAGGACACTTTCTAATGCTTTCGAATTATTATTCTGTTTAGGGTGAAATCAAATTTTATAACCTCACCTGTGTGCGAGGCTTACTATGGTAACAACTTACAAAATATATATTTGCATACAGATAAATAATTCAATCATGCAAGTAACATTAGAACTCACGGACCTAAGTAAACGTAATTTAATATGAATACAAAGAGAAGTCATAAATCAAATCGTTCTTGAAAACCCACGAGGACTTTCATTTCCCCGTTGTTTCACAACTAACTAGCTTAAAACGGTGGCGGGCATAATAATTTCATATTAAACAAGCATTTATTTACAGATATCATCGCGTTGCACACAACACATTGTTTATTTAATTATAGCCATTACCATTTACTTTGCAAAATTTTTGTTACCACGAACTTTGCAAATTGATGTCATTGTATTTTGTTTTTAATCACATGCACTGTATGTTAGTACAGTTACTTTTATCGGCATAACTTTCCTATCCTCAAATTAAAACGATAAGCGAAAACCACGCGAAATATAGACGTGAGTACTCATAAAATTGAGCAATGATTTTACAAATTCTTCCTGTGTAGATTACATATGGTTTTCATTCCTAAATTTGACTTTAATCAATGAATATCACACGCCATCTTGTCGCGAGTGATTCAAAAATAGAGCTCCAGAATGGAGCGCAGCATCTCCTATACCTACATCACCTACCTTTTACCTACACGAACGGTATTTTAATTTGTTTTCATTAATTTGAAGTATTTTTGTTATCTCATTACAAATCAGTTAGTATCACAATTAGCGACGGTACTCACTATGGATTACACAACCTAAATAGCTCCTTAGTTGATTGATTAAAGCTAAATCACGCACGAGATAAATAGTTACTTGCGTTTGAGATCAAGTGATTCGCATTTTGGCATCAAAAGATCATAATTAAAATGATTTATAGAGCCAGATGTGTAGATTAAGAAAAATAGAGCTACACCTATAAATGTACTAACGAAGTACGGTCTGTAAGGCACAGTAAAGCATTGTAAGTATATTAATATTGGTAGTGTCATTTATTTTCATCAGTTCTTCTACCTACTGAATACCTAGTGCACAATATCATTAGGGCGTCGACATACTATTAAAATGAAAATAAAGTACGTACTTACGTTTTTGTGAATGTGATGTGATGAATACAAAAACAAAATTAATCTTGTTGGTCTCAAAATCTATTATAGGATAGTGGAATAAAATAATTACACGTACCATTCAGAAAAACATAAGAACAAAAAGTATTTAACATTAAGTCTTTCACAACATAAAAAACTTTTTTTAAGGTTACATTTTTTTATAAGTAGTACCTACATAAAACACATGTAAAATGAAATCATCTCTTATTATATCATATGTAAAGCTTATTTTAAATAAGCAGATGTTTTCTAATATAAGTTAAATAACGCTTGCATGAACTCAAAATACCACTTGATATATTATTTAAGTATGTACTTTGCCAGCTCATCAGTGATTCGCATCGGTTATTTGAGAAGCAGCTTTTTACTAAAGCATGTGTGGATTGCGTAGCGAATGAGTAGATGTAATCCATTACAATTTCACACGACTAATTTAAACAGAAGTAAATTTTAACGCTTTAACTTATATTATTGCAAAATAAATTAATAGTTATTACAGCGTATCACGTATTGTATTACACGCGTAACAGGAATTTGTCTCGTGAAAGTAAATGCTGCTGACCAATTGTAGGTCCATTAGTAGGCACTAAACGTTACTTAACACAGAAATGGTTTGAGAGATTGATTAATGTTATAATACGCAGATGCCACTCGTGCGCATTTCACAACTCATCCGAGAGATGTGTAACATTTGGACATACGCGTAACAACAGGTGTAGAGAAACGTTCCATGGTCTTATTACGTTTTCTCCCTTATTTAGTCAACGAATTGCTCACTGACCTTTGTGGTGGTATGATGTAGTTTTATGCGTTGCATAAATGAACATTCAAGCTAGGTTAATAATAACCAAATCTCTACCATTAACAATACAAACAAAGCAGCGAACGATTTAAAAGGGTCTTAATGAGTCTAACAATTTAACTGGCTATTGTAAAAGTTAAGCTGCAATCCATTTATTATTTATTAAACATGATGTGCTTAATTGAAAATTGTAGTCGTGATGCGATCTTATTTTACTGTTAAATCCAAGGTGAATCTGGTAATTAATATAGAGCGCATTAATAGAGGCCGGCAGACAATACGTTTTAATGCCCGTTTAGCGGTCTAAACGCATATTTAACACTTACCTTCTGTCAATACTTACATATTTATGTAGGTACGCATACACAAAATAAGTCTTATAAGCATGTTCTGCAAATAAGTCTTATAAGCATGTTCTGCATCTGCATGACCAAAATAATGGTTTAACTGGCAGAGAACGCTTTTTGAATTAAGCCCGCCTTTATACACTACTAGACTTTTGCGACTACTTTCATTGCGATGTTATTACTAGGTAGATACTGAATGTGAGTGAATAGAGAATTTGTGTTACAATGTCAATTTAAGAAGTGGCTGCGGCCTTCTTATTAATATTCATTGTCTTTTGTTACCCAATTAGATCCAATGACAATGTTATAATAACTTGACGCACTGGTAGTAAAACACAATTACCTACTATCTGTAAAAATAAAGCAAAGTAGAATGTTTAAGGCTCATACTCATCTAATTGCTCTACACAGACAAATTACAATAGCTAATGAAATATTTTTGTTTCAGTTCTGCCAACGATAGTGATATCAATCACAATATCACCAAATGGAAATAGTCCAGAAAGAAAAATGATCGGTGGAATGATGGTTGATGTGCAAAAAGGATTCTCTCCAATGACTCCAAAAACAGAGGAGCCTCCTAAATCTGCTAATGTGAAAAGAAAACTTATTACTAATTCTACGAAACTCTCTATAAATGAAAGATATAGACGGTTAATACCGTACATGACATTCTATTATGCTAACGATTTAATAACGCCAACAACTGAAGGGCATAGCACCAAAAATGTCGAAGTTGAAAAGGCACAGATCATAGAAGCAAAAACAATAGAACATCGTCAACCCAAAAAAATTTTTTACTCATCGAATCGCAACATACCCCTTTACCAAGGCAATCGATTAACGCAATACAACATTGCCTCGGCTAATCCGACGAAACTTTTATACAAAGAAGTACCAACATATCAAACTCCACTAAAAATCACACCGCATTACAATCAGTTTCTGTCTGAATACAGACTTGTAAAAAATGGTGAAAATTTTGAATCCGAGAGATTTCCCCAAAAACAAATAGTGAAATCACCAAGTGTTCCATTTTCCCCTCCCACTAGGAGACCCTACTTAAGCTCGCTTACTAGCGACGACCCTGATAATGTGCGTTATTATTATACAGAAAAAGAGCACACACCAAAATATAAGCTTGTTCCCTATGAACAGACTCCTCCAGTGAAAGTTATTTCTCAAAATGATTTCAATCCACCTAAGTCTCCAACTCCAGTCCCCGTATTTATACCAAGAGATCAAGTATACATAAAACCAAGACCTGTGCGACCGCAATATTATTATGACATTCAGCCATCTAACACTCCAAGAAAACAACCCTCGATTGTTTCGGAAAGTTACTACGAAAAGCGACGACCTCAAGCGCCGTTGGCTGAGCCCATTATTGAAAGCGGTTTTAAGCCAATTGTAAGTCATGCAGTTTCAACTGAAGTCCCGGTGGTTTACACAACTAGTTTGCCTGAAGAGCCTCGTTATGAATCAGAGAAACAACAATCAGTGCATATTGAAGAGGCGCCACCGGCGATACCCGATGAGCATGATTACAACCAGAATTACTATCAATACGTAGTCGACCGGCCAGCCTACAAACCCGCACAACACGTCCCTCCAAACACAGTTACACTCAGTGATCTTTTGAACTCATTGCAATTGAATAAGTCCATTCCGAAACCCATTACGAAAGAAAATGTTGGGTCCTCAATAAGAACATTGCTGCAAGTATTGAATGCTTTGAAAGCAGCGGCACCTCAAGAGAGCTTGGAGGAGCCGGTCTTAAGTACGCCGAAACCCTTCATTCCGCCGAGCAAGGTCGTGGAGTTATCAAAACCAATAGCGATTACACCGGCTCCTATCGAGAATGATGATGCAGACTTTCAAGAAGAGCCATATTTAGCACCAGTTAATCCGCCATCTCAACATATAGACGGTAAGTGTCCTTTGTAAGATCTCAGAGGTCAACGTTTTTTGAAAGTTCTTGTTTTATGATATGAATCATTCATGTAATTTATTGCTCGGCGATTCCGTGAGCAGCTCGCTTCCGTATCACTCGAAATAAATATTATCAACATAATCACGACACGACTACTGTTTTTTGCTTATCACAATTATAAAAAATCAAAGCGACTTACCCCTATTCTATATGTTCCAGACTTCTCATCAGGCGGCAGCACCAGCCAACGGTTTCCTTTGCTCGTGACATCGGACGACGAGGGCGGCACGCCGGGCAAGCCTGGTGTGGACTACCCGACCCTCACCGTCATCCCGCCGACAGCTTTCGACTGCAAGACTCAGAGGTATAAGGGATTCTTCGCAGACCCCGAGACGAGATGCCAGGTATGCCATTTTAAAATTTACAAATAAGTATCAGTGACATTTAAGGTGTTTGTCTAGTTCTTCTTGAAAGAAAGAAAAATTAAATTATAAAATAATTCAAATTTCCAAAGTAAAGAAATCGATTTGTGTTTACAAAAAAATTAAAAGCTTGAGAGTTGTCTACGGCTTAATATTATGTTGCCAGATTTTTTTTATGAATAATTAATCTTTTCTATTACAATTTAACTCTACTTCATCCTACCTGTTACACGCCATGCAACATTATTTCAAACACGAGTACAATTAGTAGTACCTTAAAACCCAAATAATTTAGTGATTGATGATTGGAACGAATTGGCATGACTCAATATATCCAATTACTTAAGCAGAGAAAAGTAGAACATTTGATGGCGAATGAAAGCAAATAGCAATGGAGATTACTTACTTTTATTGAACCAGATATTTTTATTAGATGAAACATCTGCCAGTTTTGAAATTATCTGGTTTTAGTTGCAACACTTAATTACCTCTTTCGGGCGCTGTTATGTATAATATTCGCATCAGTCTACCCACAGTACTCACACAATATTAAGTGCTATTTTTGTGATGCAATGTCAACTCACTTATTTGGAGTTGACAATAATTTAAACCGCTATTATCTGGATATTATCGGCCTTACCATAAACGATTACACTAGGTTTTGAGCTTTGGACCACTGCCACTGCATGTTATTGTGTGGGTTACGGGTAGGGCTGCCATCACCTAAATTGCCGACCCCGGATAAGCACGGCAAAAATCCCGGACATTTGGGCGAAATATGGTTTTTTCCCCGGACACCTCTGAAAAAATATTTTTTGCAACAAAAATAAAAACATCATTATTTTTTTTAATTTTTATTCATATATATAGCTTAGCAATAAACAATAGACATTTTTAATAAAATTAAACACTCTTTCTGAGGTAATATAGTAACAAAAACAATTAAGCTCTTCTATTTGGCATCATTCAAATTATATTATATAATACTACTAATAACAGTAATAACTAACTAACCATAATATTTTAGAATTTTAGAATAACCAATAATATTTTCAGTATTTTTTATCATCATTAAAAGTACTTAAGTAACTGCTAAAACTTAATTTTAACGGGATCAATTTTTTTTACTTCTTTTGGTATTTTCAGTCTTCCCAATTTTCGCTAAAATAACTTTCTTTTCCAACAAGAATTTGTAAATGTCGGAACAACTCAGGTCCTTGAAATTTTATTTAATTTTGATCAGAGAAGAAACCGTGTGTATATTTAGCGAGTTTCTTTCTTTCGTCCATTGCTGCGTGACCAGCGAAAACACTCTCTCTACGTTCGAATTGTGAGCTGGTATACAAAAATAATACTGTGCAATTTTAAGCAGTTCAGGATATAAATGGGCGTTAGGTGTTTTAAAAAAATTCAGCCATAGCTGGTTTGCGCTTAAAAGCTTGGGGGCGTTCGATCGTTGACTATTTTGCCGTGTCTCTTAAATGCTGGTTATTATGGATGAATTTTTTACAAAGATTTATTTCAATCAATCAAAAAGAATGGGGTTTCCCCTGACAACAAAAGTGTCCGGGTTTCACCCGGACGCTTTTTAAAACCCCTGCCGGACGGCCCCCGGACGCCCTTCAAACTAGGACAAATCCGGGGAAACCCGGACGGATGGCAGCCCTAGTTACGGGTAACAAGTCACATAACAAAATATCATAAATCATGTAAATTACAGTGGTTTGCTGAATGTTTCTTAGGACGGGTTTATGATTAAAGGTTTTCAGTTAAAGATTATTTGAATGATATTTTGACATAAGTATTTATATTTTAAATTTATTCCACTAATTTAATTATTTATTATTGTAATATGAATGCATAATAATTGATATTGACTATTATTATTGTATTGTACTGAAATATTGTATGTCTGATAAGACAGGTCACAGTGAGACGTCATTTTTATGAAGAACTAATGTACCTGTGTTCCACAATAAATTAATTTGATTTGATATGTTACTTGCAGGTATGGCATTACTGCGACTTGAACGGTGGTCAAGCTTCGTTCCTCTGCCCCAACGGGACGATCTTCTCACAAGCCGCGTTAACTTGCGACTGGTGGTTCAACGTGCGCTGCGCTTCTACCACCCAGCTCTATGTGCTGAATGAAAGCCTTTACAAGTACATACTGCCTCACTCGCCCAAGTTCCCTGAAGACTACAGCGGCCCTTTGGTAGACAAGTGAGTGTCAAGTTTAAATTAACCGTTGTTTCATTCGTTAGCGTAATCGTTTGCAACTTGGGAGTTATTTCACTATGGTGTTGCTGCAGGCAGCTTTACCAGCTACAGTCATAATTAATTAATTTAATAGTAATCTAGTCCAGCTAGATACAGATGTGTGCAACTCCATCTAAGTCTAATTCACCAGTTTTAGCTTCCAAGTAAATAATTTATTTTTATTACCTTCCAGATACCTGACTCTAAAGTTCAAAGAGATGGAAGAGCAGTTTAAGAAAAATAAGAACAAACAGAGCGCCTCAGAAAAAATGGACTCTGATGAGAACGAGAACTCCACGGAAGACTCCAGTGAGGCTGGATCGGACAGCAGCAGCGAAGCCACTGAAGCTGGGAAGACAAACGCTGTCAGCGAGGCCAGTGTCATAGTCGAGTCGCCAGGCGCTAGCGGCAACGTTGAAAGATTGCAGGATTGAAGTACAGCGTGCTAACGTCACAATAAGGGTGTTCAGCAGAAAAAAGCTATCTAAGCGCCGAGCAACAAAATGGCGTATCAAAAATCACTTGCATTGATCTTAGCGTTTTTTCTGCCGGAACACACTGACTATTCTTAGCAGTCAAAAAACTCAATAAAAAAAATGTATTTTGACGATTTACGTTAAAACATGCTTAAAATCAAGTGTCGAGGCAGAAAAAGCGCTGATTTAAGACCCTTTTCACATTGCGACTTTTAGCAGCGATGCAGTCGCGATGCAGCATCGATGCAGTCGCAAATAGACAACCATACACACAGCGCTACTTCTAGCATCGATACAGTCGCGATACTAACGCGCACTAGTATCGATGCAGTCGCGATGCAGAAGCTGGGACATTGACAAATTATGTAACTGTATATTGGCGACGGCATCTATGGAAATTTAAATCTGTTCATTGCGTAAGTCGCGATGCTGTCGCATTCAAAAGACGCTTCTGCATCGATGCTAAAATTAGCAGTGTTTAAGGGGTCTAAGGGCCGTGCCTAGGTAAGCCGTTCTCTGCTGAACACAAGTATTAGTTTTAAATATTTTACCAGTAAACTGTGATAGCCATCGCAACTCAACCGCGGTGCATACTCTCTACGGAGCGCGATTCCGTAAGATCGTAATTGTTAGAGCGTGAAGGTCAATCAACATACCTTGGCCATTTTAATTTTCGCATGTTGTGACGTATGGTAGATTTTGATTAAGGAATTAAACTTGCCATATTACGCCATGTTTAATTCGGTTTAGTTAAGTTAGTATCGAAGTTTGTAAAAACAGAACTAGAGTCTAAATTAATTTATGTTAGATTAATTTATGATGCAATACTCATAGTGATATACACGTGCAATGTGTAAATAATGACTACATTCGTCTCTCTGCCATTAGATCGTCAATGTAATTAATTATAATGATAGGAAAGTGCAATAAATTATTCCATGTCATTGGTTGTATCGATTTATTTTTAGCGAATAATATGTGGTCATAAAAGAAACACTTATATCCACTGATTAATTCTTAGGTAGGTACTTAATTCTTATTTACAGCATTAGATATTTTTTATTTCCTACACGAATATAGATAGCCCAAATGTTTTGTTTTGATAGAATTCAAAAACTACTACATTCTAGACTTGTAAAAGATAAATCAAGATATTGAAACGAAAAGCTTAAGAAAGGAACTTTTTGAATAAAATAAGCGTAATGTGAATGTCGTCAAGTGTGCTAACTTTATACAACTATAAGGAAACGATTGAGCAGTAATCGTTTCCTTATAGTTGTATAAAGTTAGCACACTTGACGACATTCTCATTACGCTTATTTTATTCAAAAAGTAATAAAATAAGCGTAATGAGAATGTCGTCAAGTGTGCTAACTTTATACAACTATAAGGAAACGATTACTGCTCACGTATCTGTACTACATTCTTAGATTGGGACTTATTTAACACCGACAAATTAACTAGATAACTAACTTTAAGTTAAAACTATGCGTTCACTTACATTGATAATACTGACAAGTTATGAATGACTGTTTTGATGAGACTCGAGTTAATTCTATAAGTAAAATTATTAACAGAGTAATTAATATGACAAGTTCATACAGTGGATGACTATAATTACCCAAAGTTGGACCATTAAAAGCTAATGTAGGTACCTAAATCTCTTAGTTCAATTTCGCAGCATAATACTTATACAAAAATATAATTTTGGGATGAAACAATTCTTAGACATAGTTAAAATGACTTCCATCGTTCTTACACGCGTTAAAGTTTTTCATTTAATTTTGAACACGCATTGATTCCAATGACACCTATCTAAAATTTATTTTTATTTACATTCTATATACAAATCAGACCACGTCTCCATATAACGTCAATCAATCACAAGCTGTTGCCTTTCAGTCTTTACGTCACATTCCTTTAATTAGGTACAGTCAACACCAATATCTAATCTTATTCCACTTGACACTGTTCTAAGAAAGTCAGTGTTTCAAGAAATGTTCTAATACAGCGAACATCGTTTAAAACCTTAATAACAGGGAAATGTACTAACTGGCTTCATTATCAGCTGTCATCAATAACTTTAACACAAATTATACATAGACATCAAGTTACGGCATTAGTTACGTTTTATTTAAGATTGAGAAAATCTAACAGAACTATAATAATGAATTCTATGATATCCATAACGTATTTGGGTAATTTAACGTAAACGTCAACAAAAACTAAGACTGCCGAGCTTATTATAATCTATAGGTAAGTTCCCCGGGAATAGCCTATGAATGTTTTTTTTACCCTGTTTGTCAAAACAGTAATGTTTTTCTACCATACTTACCCATAAAGAACAATAAATATGCACAAAAACGTGCGAATAAATGTTCATAATACGACATCCAAATATAAATGCAAAATGTACGTCAATATAATGACCTACCTAAGATACGTGGTTAACGAGCGGCGTTCGCTCGATCGAATGCAGGGGTCGGGTGGCGTGTGTCGTCCGCGCGGTTAGTGCTTGAGCAGCAGCGCGGCGTGCTTGAGGCGCAGGTGCGAGCGCAGCGTGTCGATGCGGCTGTAGGTGGCGGGGCAGTAGGGACACAGCGAGCGCTGCGCCGTGTGCGAGTGGAAGTGGTGCCAGCGGTTGGACACCTCCTTGCCGCACGACTTGCAGCGCCACAGCGCCGCGCTCTCCGCCGCCGCCACGAACATGCTGTGGTACGAGTACTGCGGCGCGGGCGGCAGCCGCGAGCGCTCTGCAACCAACCCGCCACCGTCACCGTTGGACCGCTCTCGCCGCTACGGCTACGGAATCGAACATTCGCCACGCAGAAACACGAACGAGCGCGGGGATCGAACCCCCCGTCGGCCGCGGTGTGGGGGATGAAGCCGACGGCCGTGCAGTAGGTCTAATGTACGCGAGTGGGTGCGGGGCGTGCGACGCGCACAACTGAAACTACACGGATTGTAACATACCACAATTTAATGTAAAAATTAGTAATAAATACAACAGATAAATGCAGGAGTTTGCAACATGTTAAAATTGCATTACATAACATCAAACAATGTGAAAAAAAATTGCATTAACTGCTTGCATAAAACAAAATTATTTAAATTAAACTTTAAACGGAGGCATCAAACCAAGACAAACAAAATATTCATAAACAACAAATCGTTTTTATGTATAATAATATAACAAGACTAATAGTCAGCTGTTAGGTATACGATTTGACACCCCCTCCCTATTAGTATTACACTATTGTGATATACGACACTATAACAAATTGGCTAATGTTACAAAGATGAAACAAAATTAACATAACTAGTAGACCATTGCTATCCTGAAAATAACCATAGAGCTAATCCTGCACTCCATTGATTTCAAATGATAAGATCACATCTTTGTGATATTAATGTAAATTTTAATATACAATAAATTGGAATATTCAATAGATTGGCCAAATAAGTGACTAGGTCCACAAGACCTCAAATTTCATAAGACTAAATTTAGTAATTCGTTAACCTTATGTATAAATTCCATATGGCATAAAGTTAGCTTTCATTAAGTCCAATTACGTGGTCACCATACAATTATTAAGTTGCATACTTTCTGAAAGCCGAAAAGAGATCAAAGGGAGATATTTTCTGAGCCAAACGATGTGATACTCCAAAATATTCTGGCCAGACACTATCAAGTATCCTAACCTAAAATATCTAAAATAATATTCTATGTTTACTAATCAATCAATTTGCTATAGCAAATACAATTATTAAAAATTGGTCTCGAGTGATAGTAATGTAAAATGCATTCACGATTAGACATTTGACAAGCGTCGCCGCGGGGCGGGACACGCCGGATAGCCATGATCTATTCCAACAATAGACTCAACTTGCGCGATAATAAATTATTAAATAGTACACAACTATTACGATTGGCAGAGGTAAACAAGCTATTCTTAATATTACCAGCTATAAAACCTGTACATCACCGTAACCCAAACTGTTCACTAGGTAGAAATAGAAATTAGGAGTAGTTCGCTTAAGTCGATACAAATAGGTAGTTACTCTCGTGACATTATAATATACTTTTTAAAATATCCTTTAGTTTGGTTACGTAATTAAATAACTAGTAATATTGCACTGAGTATGAAATGCTATCAAATAATAAGCGCCCACGTTACAATAAACAGTATAAAAATCTTTAATATCCTTAAAGTAAATATAAAATCTTTGTGGAAGTAGTATTATGTTTGGTGATTTTTATAATGATTTAAATTTACAGAGATGCGGAGCTTAGTGCTTACATTACAAGTGGGCCCCTATATTCAATAGACAATTGTAAAATCTATCTATGAGTTATGACTATTTCAAAAATTGCACATGTGAAATTGCATGTTCACAGCTACTAAACAGCGCTAGCCCACGACCTAAGTCATGGGAACGCTCACGGATTACTATAGGATGCGGTAGTCTCTAACACCATTTATGAACCTTTTATATTTGGTAATAATCGAATTTAGTTAAACGTGGTCTTATCGTTCTATATATTTTATGCTATTAGTAAATTTGAAGATCTCTGAAAAAATTAAGGTAAAATCTCGAGTGATACTGTAATCTTAGGCGTTCACGATCCGCGCTATGATACCCGTTGACCAGACAGATGCGACCTCAATTGGATGCTAGATGCCTTACGTTTTAATTAATGCAAAGTAACTAATCATTAAAACATTAATAATATTATAATAGGAGTCGAATCGTAGCGTGTTAACACTCTTGGTTCTAGCACCATTCCATTTTATCACATTTCAGTTACCGTACCACTCTAAGTGTTTAGCTAAAAATGTAACAATCTTAAACCTTAATTGAAAAATACATACATAAACGCTAGGTTAGTCCCAATCGTAGAATGCCAATATTAGTTACTAAATGCGCAACCTCAAACGTTCCCTCCTACCTTATATAATTGAAGAGGTCTCGGACCCCAGCACCGTCTGAGGGCGGGCGCCCCTCAGTAACACGAACAACGATAAAATAATAAAACGCGATAACATCTGTCGTATTCTAACGTCAACTGAACATAAACGAAATCAATGTTACTATGTGAATCATAAAAACAAACAACACTAATAAATCATATTATATAGGTATATAAATATATTAAAGTATATTAAATCAGACAATAGAATATATCTAAGTATAAAAAAAAACAATCTCCGTAAATAGATCCACTAGTCTAGTATAAAAATCTTTTCGTATGTTTCCTTAGGCGCTACCCTTTAATACATCACAAATCCTTAATAAAATTATCCATCGTGCAAAGGCCTCATGGAGTTACAAATGCATCTACACTGAGATTCAGTCAATATTTATATGTCGTTGACCAACGACAGATCACAATCTCTTGCCAGTCCTCTTAATTCCTTCTCTGATGTCGTTCCGAACCACCCGTACGATGTACATAATAACATAAATACAATTAGCTACAGGAAACTTAGAATTTCCTATCTAATGAATAAATATAACAAGAAAATGTGAGTCCGTATCGGAGCCACCGTTAATAACCAGCATCACTTCGCGGTCGCACCGCTACTCAATATAATGTATAACTCTTAAATAGCTTAAGATTCCTATCGATACAATATAAAAAAATAATATGGTAATAAAATTAACATCATATTATTGCTTTTGCCCGTTCCCGTATAGCGATTGGTATAGAAAAAATTTGCTTACCTACTTACATACGCTCCGAGTCATATATCAAGTAACGTCGACATATCAATAGTTCCCGACGCGGAATCTTAAGGTCACACTGGGGCAAGTCAAACGCACAACCGAGACAATACTAAACGAGTCGCCTCGAGGGCGAGCTACTTAAGATAGGCCCGTTTAAGTAATAGCACTTCAGCTTAATCCTAGATAGGAAGCGGTTTCGACGCGAGACGGTCCGTATTACAATTTGACACATCAACGAGGACGTCCGCTGGCGGCGGCCGCGCGCTCACGGAGCGTCGAGGCCGAGCCAGTACATGGACAATCAGTCGAAGCCCGCGTCCAGGTGGTTCGCGAACAGCGGCGCGTGCGGCGGCGCGGGCGCGGGCGGCGCGGGCGGCTCGAACTTGCGCGTGTCGGGGTTGTACGCGGGGTGCTTGAACTTGCAGTGCGTGCGCAGGTTGTCGGAGCGCGTGTACGTGGCGCGGCACAGCGGGCACTCGAAGCGGCCCGGGAAGTGCACGTGGTAGTGGTTGCGGATGTGCGTCACCACCTTGCCGCACAGCTTGCAGCGGTGCAGGTTGAGCGCGCCCGCCACGCGCTCGAACGTCAGCCGCATGTGCCAGCCCTTCGAGCCTGCAACCAGCCAGCGGTCACCATCGCCTCGCCTCATGCCGCAGCGCCAACATAGCTCCGCGCGCCGCGACTGCATCAAAACTTTCCCGCGGCTCCCCGTTCATATTTGCGATAGAAACGATGACACGACCGATCGACATAATATTTGTATGAGTTTTAAATCACGTGACAACACAAATGTATTATGTATGTTTTACCGATTGAAAATAAAAAGAAACTTGTACGTTTATAATTGAGTATCTAAAGAAGTAATTCAACTAAAAATAATCTATATTTTTTAAGGTACTACGCATGAGAAAGTTTTGATGCAATCGTGTTCAAGAACGAGCTTACAATGAATCTTTAGACCTTACGTTTACACACTTGACATACAAATAAAAATTGTCGTCGGAATCATTTGTTGGGTCTGCAGCATTTGAGGCACATTTATGGGTAAATACATAAAACTATTTTATAAAATTATTTAGTAAACAAGGGTGGACTCGGACAATATTCAATTTAGCTCTAGATAAAGCGTCCATATTGTTAACGCCGTACTATTTATGCTTGTCCTAGCTCTATTAGATAAAAGCATCAAAATGAATACAAAGGTTTAAGAAATCAAAGAAGAAAAATGAAATTATTGGAAAAGTAATTGTATAAGTATTTATAATATTCAATGGTAGACCCATGCACAAATGAATCAATGATAATTTGAAGAAATGGTGTTGTTATTTAGTCAGTGTTAAATATCTGCATGAGACTTGTTATACTGTCACCAAGCCTGGGTACAGAAGGCGATTCATAGAGATATAGGTCTGCTATACATAGAATAAAAAGAAAGCATGGAAAGAGGATGAAAATGAAAAGAAAAGTGGTATAAATAAAGGAATATATTTGCAACAAACACACAGTAACGATAAATTTACAATACAAATCATAGGTCGAAGTAAAATTAAATGGGAATAAATTAAAACTAGTGTTCCTTAATTACATAAGCAAATCAGTCTTAAACACCAGCCCCGAACTGGTGCCTGTATTATTACATCTACAAGGAACAACAAGAGATCATAGTTAAGGCATTTCAACAATACTTGTTTTGGTTTCTTTTCAGTAAATTCATCGACTGATTAGCGTCATTAACTCGTCAAGTATGTGTGAACGAGACACAATAAAAATTCCATTATTATGCGACTCCCGGCAGTCGTTTGATACCTGACTGATTACAAGGTATTATATTGAAAAGGTGACATTGAAACTTGATCAATTATACGTACCGATATAAAAAAATAAATAAAATTAATTCTTGTATTCGTCAAACCAAATTAAACCACTTCTAATCCATCTATAAACTTAAGTCAGATTTACAGAATGTGATATTGTAAAAACTGAAGAAATAAAACTGACATTTCATTTGTAGCAAACATTCTAACAGTACTTTAAACTGAGTTGATGCTTTTTCGTACTTCATGCGTCCTAAAAACTATCTGGTATTAAAAACAAAACTCTCTTGGCAAAGGAAAAAAATAGAACTAATGACGAAGAACACCTACAAAAAATACCGAATGATCATTACAAATTAAATATTTGGGACTCGATTCCCTAAAAATATAAGTGTTGGTAAGTGAAAAAAAAAAAAAATCAACATTGTTTTTAATTGTAAATTTTGACGCTGATTAGTCGAGATTTATGGCATTTAATTTACAGCTGATGGTACCTAATATCACAAAGTATACCGTAACTCTATGCATGACTTTAGATACCTATCTATAAGAATATACCTACTTATACATACATAATTTAGTTACATTATTCAGAAGAAAAAAATTGTGTTATTATTATATGATAAAAGCGTAAGTCTAAGTGCACAAGATAGTACAAATGTATTCTAGAACCACAAACGTAACGTTATAAAATTAGACTTTCGCTTCTATTCACTAAGGAAAATGAGTATTTTTAGGACTAAATTGTAATTTAATCAACACTAATCACACCACACCTTAAAATCTAGTTACAACGTTTTGTTAGAACCAATGGATAAGCGCACTTTGTTAGATCACCTTTGCAGAATGTTAGTTTTCGTTAAAGTGTTAATATAAAGAGGAAGCTTGGCTACTATAAGACATTTAATTTACGAAATTGTACGGTATCTAAAGTAACTACCGCGTGTTAATCTCATAAAAAGTTTGCAATTTCATTAAAGCAACAAAATCGTTTCATCTTCATAAGCATAACAAAACAGCCACTGAACCCTAAAATATACTTCAAAACTACAGTTAATTAACATTGAGTCTGAATGTTTGATAGGTTACTGGACTGTAGGACATTACAATGTTTCATTCGCAGGTGCCGCTTGAGATTGTCGGCGCGCGTGAGCACGATCGGGCACAGCGGACACTTGTGCTGCTCTGGGTTATGTGACTTCATGTGTTTCTTTAAGTTATTTACTAATTTACCGCACACGCTACACGACTCTGGCACCGAATACGGTTTAGAATTGAGCGCCATTTTAAAAGATTTGACTATATTATCAAGATTCATTAGCTTATGTTTCAGTGGTTCCAGTGGTATACTATTTTCATCAACGCCGTTATTCTCACCTGAAAGATATTGACATATTTTTTTTCATTTGTGTCGTCGCAACTGTTTGGCATGCTTATCTCTTATCACACATACTCCACAAATCCGCAAACCTCTGGCCAATTTCATTAGCATCCTAACCTCAAAACCCCTTTTCGTATCGTACAATGTACATGCACCTTTGTTAAAAAATTCGTTAATCGTCGCTTAACGATTCGACTAACTCGTTATGTAGTAACAATTTTCTCCGAAAAAGAAATCAAATAAATAACCACTGCATGACCTATGTCCCTCAGGGGGCGCCAAATCATCGTTAGAAAATGTACACCGATTTCTTCACAAGAATATTATAAAAACTTATAAGCATTTAAAGAATTTGAAAAGCTGTTGATGGCATGAACCAGTGCAAATTAAGGAACGTCAAGCAACTAGTGGGACATGCCGCAGGGTGCATACATGCTTGTGTGATGAATATATTACACAAAATATCATTCGCATGTCGATGTTGAAAGTCGAATGGTATTTTTGTATTTTTAAGTCTATGTAACCGAGTTAGTAAAGAAAAGGGTGTCTACGCGTTTATCTTTAAAACATTTCACCATTTTATGACACAATATTTTTTGTTGTTGCTCTCTATGTATTTTTAAGAATTGTGTTTTGACCCTTCTCCTTTGACACATTACATAAACCTCGAAAAATATGAAGTACCTTGATATTATTTACAAAAGAAACCTTATGAAAAACCCATTAAAAAAGCAACTTCAGAAAAGAACTTCATATTTTTGCATCAATTCGACAACCATTAACTTATTTAGCTTGCGTAGAGTAGACCATATTTAAAAAGAATGAATCATTTACGTATGAATGAAGACCCGGGGGTTGGTATAACTTGTGGTTAGCGTGATCGTTATTTTGTCAAGTTTATAAAATTAAGTTAACAGTTGCCACTGAAGAGTGAATGGACTGAAAAACTCACCGTCGATGGTGTCTGTCTGGTCGGGGTGCGGCTGCAGCATCGGCTCGCTCTCGCTGCAATCGTTGTTGAGTTGCGCCTGCGTCAGCATCGATGCCATTTCCGTTACTCCCATTCCTGGAAATTCCGTTACGTAACTGAGCATGTTTCACCCGATTGAGTAGTTTTTTTTTCTTCAGTGGCGAGCTTTATTTTATTTCGTATATGGGCATGAATATTTAATGCATATTAAAGTACAAGTATTTTACTGTTATATTACATCAGATTGTAAAGTAAAAAGGAATTTTCAAGCATGGGTATTCTTGTGAGTACCGAAGAACTAGGCTGTTCACCAAAGATCTTCTATTTTTATAATACGAAAATATTATGAGGAGTTACGTATATTTTGATCATTGGTTAGTCGAAACTAAAAACTTACTTACGATAAGTTTTTAATGTTTTAGTAAGGGGATATTAATAAAAAAGAACATTCCTATTTTTAAATGTATATTTTTTTAAAATGCTATCATTAATGATTTTTTATCACTAGTCAGTAGTTTCAGTTTTCTATCTTTGTTTTTTTACAGACTTGATTTAAAAACTTTCGAGCCTTGGTTAACATAAACGTTTTAAATTAACTGAGAGAGTACTACAAAAATTTGATCGAATTATAAAGACATTAAATCTTGAATATACATATAGTTAGGTCTTAAAATATCTACATTTATCAGTAAAAATGCATATTAAAGTACAAGTATACTGCTACCATATTTCATCACAAGTATTCACAGCTTCAGTTTGTAACCCTAAATTTATAACAAGTCACGTCGTGACTTTAAACTATACTCATTCAATCTTTAATTTATTTTAATAAGTCCCAACTTTCCAATGACATTAATGAATTAAATTTAATTAGTCTCTACATAAAATTACTAAAAAAATATATAAATACCAAACTGCGAGAAACTACTTTAAATGAAAAATATTATTGACAGTCATGATTACGCCTGACTTATTATTATGACTAAGTTTGTGGAGCTGAACTTGTTTCATCGCTTTGTCTTAATTCCCTTTCCCTACAAAACTGAT